>JAPYYX010000143.1:0-272846 GCA_030522605.1 Cremastinae sp. B BG-2022a
ATTACTTTATTGCAATTTATTTAGATTTTACTATATTGTTTTGCTAACAGAATATGAAACTTTGCTTAACCGTCCATCTATTGGTGCGTTTACCCTATTGAAATTCCGAAACAAAGATGTCTGAGTTTTCGGGCACGATTAGATTCGCGAGAATGTCGAAACAAAAGCGAAATGGATTTCGATACATCGTTAATGCGAGCGGACTAGCTTATTTAACGTTTTATCTAGTAGCGGGATCCGTATCTGTGTGTTTGGTTACAGGCTGAATCGCCGATCGAAATCGGTAACAAGTCCGCGTCGCGATGTAAACGTGGCGAGGGACGAAGAGAGAATAACAGGAGCGAGAGAGCGAGCGAAAAAGAGAAATCAAGAGAGAGAGCGAGAGAGAGTCAGCGGAGAGCGTAGGAGGAGATTTGGCTTCTGTGTAAAGCGTGCTTGTGGGTGGCGATGCGCGAATCTGGCGATGGAGAAAGAGCGAGAGGAAAGAGAGGGAAAAGAGGAAAAGAGAGGGCTGACGGGACGATAAATCTTGGCGCTGGAAATCGAGGGTGTGGTCAAACGCAGCGTCGAATCGTACGATGGGCTTCCATCCTCTGTTAACATTATACATATACATATATACATATACGTATATACCTATATATTAACTTAATATATATACACATATATACGCGTATGTGTTCCGACGTGTATATAAATGTCCCTCTTTCGACACACAAATCTACAAAAGCGACTCTCTCGGTCGCTCCCTCGATTTTGTGTGTTCTCGACGAAAAGGCAAACTCTGAAACTGCTGTTCATTGCCTGCTACAGTTAACATCGGATACCGCGTGTCCGGCTCACTAATACGTTCTCGGCCGCCTCCCCCGCGCTTCACCTTTTGCTACAGAGAGCGCACGGCGAGTGGTCAAATACTCGATGCTGCTGACGTTTAACCGGGAACGGAACACGCGCGGACCTCATAATATGTTCGCGTCAGTGGCAATGCCAGAAACCAAAAGCTAGTGCGGAAAACGAAGAGAGAAACGAGAGAGAGAGTGAGAGAGCGTGAGAGATAAAGATAGAGGAAAATCGCGATGTACAACAGCGTGTAACTTGGAGTCAAAGGGACACCAGAATTTTTGTAACCTCTTGAACAATTAAGTCGACATACGTCCTTCTGACCAACCATGAAATTTCTCCCTCCCTCATAGAAAACTCGTAATTTTCCCCTTTTATGGAAAAAGCCGTGGCTGGAAGTAAGAATCGTAAGTTTTGGCTAAATGCTGCTCGTTGGAACGGATAGGGCCACGTGGACGGTGATTTATCTCCCGTTTCCCTGGATCCCGTGAAGTACACACACACACGCGTGTGATTATTCTGCTGAACTTATTAGCAGGAGGGATAATGGACAAGATCGTCCATCTGGAAGATTTTCTGGGGGTGATATGGATAATATTCAAGAGTCAAACGTCAAACGTCGCCCTTCTCGTACTCTCGGTTTTTCTCGGCTAACTCCTGGGGGAAAAATTGATTATTAGAATAATTCTGGTACACGCACAGAGGAAAAAAAATGGTTTTTTTATGGCCAGTGTACGGTGTAATAAAAAAGAATTGATTCCGTCAGATTCTGTAAACTTTGATTAGTGATGTCCGGTTGCGTGGGACGCGCGGATATAAATTGTACATACGCGACGCTTTTGTGAAAGAGATATACGTTTTTGTCCATGTGAAAGGTATAATTTGTAAACGCCCTAATTTCCTTTATAGCCAATTGCGACAGGTAGGACATAAAACCTCGAATCTTATGTTGCGCGGATCGTAGAGAGAGCGAGAGCTCACGGTTTGGTGAACGGGTGAAAAAAATATATTGCTCGGGAATAATATCGCGTAATGCTCGAGCGTGTCCCGATGCTCGCCGGTGTTAAATTTATATGTTTATGGGAAACGCAGGAAGTTGCATCCGGTCAGGGCGATTCCTCGCCTTCGCTGTGACAGCCTTTTCGCCCCGGACACACTGTCATACTAATTTTACAGCGGCTCGGAGCTCCTCAAGGACACGCTACACCTCGGGAATCAGCGGAAATTGCGCGCACACGTGGCTAACTGCACGTGCAAGTGCGAAAACCGTTCAATTCGCTCGGACGTTTGAGCGTTCGATGATGATTGTCGGCTCGTCCCCAAGAAACGCGTGAGAATTCGCACGGAGCTCGGTACAAGAGTCAAAGATTTATTTGAAATTGGTCATCGTAATTCGGTCAACTTCACTCTCGTGTATTATAATATATTATTATTATACCAGTATATTATTAGTATTAATATACTATTAAGAAAAATAGATTAAAGATTTATGGTTTTTAAAGATTTTTTTATTCAAATTTTAGTCAATCATTTTTTTTATAGTCATAGTTAAATTTAGGCAATTTTGGGATTGCATGCAGTTCCAAAATTGAAATTGATTTCAGAGTTACTAAATTTTTCTACGGCATTCTTTCACAACATTGAATAATTAGTCATCCCAAAATTTCTTAAATTTGACTATGACTATGAAACAAATGATTGACTAAAATTTGAATGAGAAAATCTTTAAAAACCATCATATTTTTATTAATTAATAAATATTTTTTCAACCGAAAGGGATGTACAATCATAATTTTTTTGATCAATTAATTGACCAAAAAAAAATTATTAATAAATATTTATTAATTAATAAAAATATATTCTAAAATATTGAAAAATTAAAATACATTAAAATATTGAAAAATTTGGTTCTTTCACAATAATTGAAAAAAATGAGCTTAAAAAAATGACGATCCATCTTCTTAAAAATTAAATTATTAATTAATAGATCTGTATAATTTACACTACAAAAATTGCTTCAAAGTTTCGAATTAAATTTAGTCTATCGTAACATTAATATTAGAGAGAATAAGAGGACAAGATATTTTCTACGAAAAACATTGTTTAAAAATCACGGAGTTAAAAATAACGTCCGTATCACATTTCCTTGACACATGAACTCTATTCACAACGAGGACGCGAAGCGGGAGAGAAAACGAATGAAAACGTATCATGGCTATTGCGCATCAGAAGAGAAAAAGGTGTACGGCACAGTTCAGGAGTCTCTCGTGTGTGGAAATATGGGTACGAGACTTCTTGAACGTTTTATTTGTCTTTCCGATCGCGGACGCACCCAGAGAGCAAGAGAGAAAGAAAGAGAGCGTCGAGCAGACCGATTCGAAGGAGATGTATATCCGTCGGAGATGAACCGATCCGTGGAGAGTAGGGAAGCGCCGCATGCCGTCTGCGAGAGAGAATGAGAGAATCGAGTGACAGAAATTGGCCGTGTCCGATCGTCTGTGTTGAGGAGCACACAAAACGGAATAATTTCCATATCGTTAATATATACAACAGGTCAGAGGGCCCTCGAGGACCGTATCCTGTCGTCCGCGAGCATTTTTTTTCTCTCCTGATGCTCATATACATACACGCTCTCCCCCCCTACCTTTGACTTCGCATTATTATGCGCTAACAAACCATTTAGGCCAGGTGTTAAATTGCCTGTGACGAAAAGTGGCGAATTATCGTTCGAAAGTAGAGAGAGAATTATGTCCCGGTGATCGCGTATCCTCGAACTAATAGCTTAGAATTTCACCCGTAACGATACTCGCGACTCGAAAATTTTTAACGTACGGCTGTCTCAATATTTCTTCGGTCGAAAAAAAAATAAACTTCATGCTGCCGAATTTTATAAAAAAAGAGATCATTCGTCGATTTCCGTTTGTAAACCACAAAATTTATCGTACCCCGAACGTCATAGAAAAATAACTAGAGGAAACTTTCGGCTGTCACTGGCGCCTTGAAACGAGCAACGGCGCAAAAAGAAGCAACTGCGTGCATGTTGAAATAAAAGCGAGGTGAGAGAACGGCTAGATCTTTATCTCGAAGACAAACAGCTATAATTGTGCACGGTCAAGTGTCCGTATCTTTTATACCTGGGAGCGAAGCGGAATCGTAAAAATATACGGAATTCGAGCAAGAAGGAGCAAGAGGTCGATTGTGCAATGAATTTTATGAATTTTTGTTTTTCCCTTCGTATATAAAAAACATCAATCGCACACGGGAATGAGAGAGGCGTTCAACGAGTTAAATAGTCGAATGAAATCTCGTTTTTTTTGTGCAATTAATATACGGATGGAGCGAGCGCATATACGTATTTCGAACGCATTTTAGGGACGAAAGCCCGCGCGGACGCGGTTAGTCACAGCGAGCGAGCAGCTCGACCAGCGAAAACGTTATAGCGATAATTTAAGCTCGTTCTCCGCGAGAGAACGATGCGTGTGTGCTGAGGAGAGGCGAGGGGGAGCGTCGCCGTTTTCTCGGTCTTCTCGCTCTCGCACCGTTTCTCAAATGCGGGCCGAACATTTCGTCGCTGCTCACTCGCACTGAGCGCGTTATCGTGTGTGGGCCTGGGAGTGAGCCTCGCTCGCGCCTATGGGACCTTCCAACTAAAAATAAATATTAAAAATTAATAACAATATGAATTCAATAGAACATTAAATAAAATTTAAATTCATATATTTACTGTAAAATTTTTAATAAATATTTTTGTAAATTAAATACGCACGTCATTCGTTAAATTAAGAATTTTTTATTTGATTTTTTTTTTGAAGATCCAAAGATGGGAAAAATGACAAAAAGGTTGATCGTCCAGGTGGTTAATTCTGTGTAAAAGGTCCCATACATCTCGGGGTCCCTTGAAAGTTATAATCGGAAAAGTAGAAGGCATAATACGCGGTAGGCCGAGAGATCCGAAGCTATTCTTTCTCCTTCTCCTTCTTATCTCACCTCGTTACTCCGGGCTTAAGTGCTGCGAATACTTGAAATATCGGCGTGTGGCTTCCGTAATTCCGTATAGTATATATAAGGAGCAACCGACAGAAAATCGAAAGCATTCGGCCTCTCGCGAGTCGAGAGTGTCAGCCGTAGTGGCGCGAGGGGGGTCAGCAGGGGGGGGGGGACGAGACTTTATGATCCACCCAGAACGCATTAATACGTGAAATTCATCGGCGGCGAGCCTTGATCTTCCACACCGGGATGCATTATAAAAAGACGTGCAAGACTCCAAAGTATGGGCATGTACGTATGAGAGAGAGCGAGAGACAATGAAAAAAGTCGAGACATTTTTTTAACAAGAAAATTAATGCCCAAAAATCATGGAATAAAAAAGAAAATTGATGACTTATTTCCTCGTTCTTTGGCACACTTGAGATTTTTGCACGAGTGTTTTTTAATTTATTTGAAATTAGCCGGATTATTGTTCATTCCGCGCTCGCGGGTATTATTCTATTTTAAAAAATAATACGGAGAGGCAATTTTTCAACTTTTTTGAAAAATTTTATCCTTTTTACATCACGAAAAATAATAAAATATACAAGACTCAATTCATGAACTCAGAACAGAAAGAAAAGAGAAAAAAAGGAATAAAAAATTTTTTTAACAAGAAAATTTATTATATGAAAATCACAAAGTAAAGAAGAAAGTTGATAACATATTTTCCCGTTCTTTGGCACACGTCGCGATATTTTTGTTCGAAAATCACAGGTGACATTTAATTTACCAGTGAAAATGGCGACGAGGGGAAGAGAGAGAGAGAGAGGGAGAGAGCAAAAAAGAGATATCTTCCGCGAGGAAATAAATAGCTTCGTAATAAAAGACGAGGCAGAAACGTTGGTACGAACTGTCACGAGTCTTGTGTCTCTCGTGTATACATAAACGACAAAAACGAAGAGGAGAGAGAATTAGTCGCGGCGTACTATATATTAGCGAGGGGATAAACAGGATAGGATGAGGGAAAGGAAGGAAAAGAGTAACGAGAGACGTTGACGGGCCAATTAGATCCTAAACGCCGTAATAATTCCCTTTCACTGATCCTCCTCTCTCTCTCTCTCTCTCTCTTTTTCTCTCTCGCACTCTCACTCCCTCCCTATTTATCCATCTATCCTCTTTTCTTCGTCTTTCTCTCATAATTTAGGCAGCGCTTCATCCCCTCCTCGATCGTCCTGAAATCGGACATCAGCCCTTTCTGCAGCTATTCCCCTAATGATATATCCTTTTCTCCCTGATAGAACCGCTGGCGAAACCTCTAATTTCGGCTCTCTGATCGATTCGCGAGACACGGGGTGAATTCAGCCCCGCAAACACATCTTGACTCCGAAAACGACTCAACTCCGACGAAATTTTCACGTTAACCTTCAACGGGCCCGGCCCTTCGCGATACTCCGCTCCATATTAATTGACGGAGACGACAAAATGTGTATAATAAATTCGTATCAGGCGAAACACTGAGGAGAGCTCGCTACCGCGGGTACGTCAATATTTGCGTCGAGACACACACGCAGACGTAATTTTATCAATTATACAAATCGTAGGTGTCTCGTCACGCGATCCGTAATAATAAAAAATGAAAATAAAAAATTATACGAAAAATTATTTTGGGTTTCTCGAGCAGAGTGTAAAATCGTCGAAAATCTCACGACTTCGGCGAGCGAGAGAAAAAATGTTGGTAGCCGGTGTGTTTGTCACAAATATAGATACAGGAATAGAGCGTCGTGTTGGTCTGTTTGGAATCGTTGATGGGAGGATTTCGATGGAACGTCGCTGTTTCACACCCTAAGTGGCGAGGGAGCGGCGTCTCTGTTCACGGCTTTAAGCACACACCGCGCCTCGTGTCTTTTTCCTTCAGAGGAATAGTTTCTCTCTCTCTCTCTCGTTTCTTTCTCTCTCATCTCACAAACGTATCGAAACGTTCGCGCTTCTGCCACGGCTTACATTCCCTCTCGCGCCGTAACACGGGCGCGTTTGCTTCTGTTTCGAACTTCATCCATACATCGTCGCTCTCTCTCTCTCTCTTTTTTTCCTCCTCTCTGTGTCTGTATTATACACTTTCGGTGAGAAACGAAGCTGAAAAACTCGCGGGGACAACTGAATAAAAGATGAGATTCACACCACCGCTCTCGCGAGCGAATCGAGAAACTCATCCTGACGTTCGCGTGTTTCCGCTAAAAAGATATTCCGCGACTGTCTTTTTCGGGCAGAAAGATCTCTCATTTTTTTCCTTTTTTTTTCAAGGAATTATTCAATTTTTTTTTCGAAGCTCTCGCTCGTAAAAATTCTATAATAATGTAACAAAAAAGGATTGAAAATAAATTGATATTTTTTGTAGCCGATGGCGCAATTATAATGTTGAAAAATATAAGTATAATCTCTGATAGATATTCCGCGACAACTTTGTTACGGAAATAGTTGGAGCCGAGTGGCTGTTAATAGGATAAAAAGAGCGCGTATTCCCTCTTATCTGAGGAATATAAAATATATTATGGTGTGCGATGTCGAAGCCATCCGTCGTAAAGGAATTAAAATTTCTCTTATTTTTACCTCGTCTATAAGAGTGTTGGCCGAAGCACTCTTGAAAGTTGTAAACCGATCCAATTAAATGCTCCTTGGCTCTGCTCTCGGGTTATTCGTATACACATATATGAGACGCGTGAATACGGCAAAAGACACATTTGCCATATGCACGTCGAGCTGTAAAAGCTTCGGAGGCGTTTTATTCTCGTAAAGCCTTACGGTACACAAGATATACGAACAAGACGTTATATTATAGTGTTATATAATAACGATAATATAATCGAATAGGCATAAGGGTATATAATGTCTAATACACCAAACGTGCCAGCCAATTAACACCACACTCGAGGCAAAGGAGACTGAGGGAGATAAATATTGCCACGAGGATAATAACCGACAATATAAATTCTAATCCATTCGTATACTTCGGACTTTTTCATTCCGATTAACTCCTTCGCCTTTGAAAAAAGGATTTAACTAATTTTTTCGAAGAATTTCATTTGAACATTTTTTCAAAATTTTTTTCCCACCCACATCCTACATTATTGAAATTTTTTTAATAAAAAATATTTAAACTTTGTATAAATTTTTAATACAATTTATATAAAAAATTTATTTGAGTCGTATGGACCTTTTTTAGCTCTACGTTATACAATTTTGGAAGTGAAAAAGGAGTTGACTTGAAAAAAAAGGCTGAAAATTCGACCATTCGTGTGCGAGAAAACGGGCCATGGAAGTTTTCGTGTCAAGGCGTGATGAGAAGATCAGGGTTTTTTTTCTTCTTTCGGGGCCCCCCCTCGAGCTAACACCCCGCGATCTTACGGATAAGCCGCTGGTGTTTGCTCCAAGGGTTTCCCTTTACAGTTAGTCCTTCGCACGACGCGAGAATTATAATGCCGCGGCGTAGTACACAGAATAAATTCCGGTTGAGAACATAACCCGTGACCTCATCTCACCTCTCCGGCTCGCCTTCTCTCCTTTTTTCTCTCCTTTTCGAAAAAAAAAACTCTTTCCCTCTCCCTTATAACTTCTCTATTCTTTCCACAATTTTTTTGTTCTCCGAACTTCTGCTCGTTTCCAAAATGTACGGGGACTTTCGGTACAAATTTATAACTTCCGATTCCTCAAGTGTCGATCTCCAAATCTTACCAAAAATAAATTCTTCCTCGTCTCTCTCCTTGAATCAGATTACGCGTGAACGAGATTCACGATACTGGACCGTGAAGGATAAAAAACTTACAAAAAATGAGTCTTCGCATAGACGCGCCCATAGGTACACGCATCAAGCACGTAAAAAAATAAATATAAGATCGCGATGAGGAACGCGTGAATTCGTGACAACGGGGGCGAGTCGACCGGAAGGCCCGTTCCATCGCTCTTTTTCCATCTCTCTTTTTAACTCGCAATAAAGAATAAAACGAGACGACGCGTGCGAGAAGCTCGCGCACATCGCGCAACGAGAAAACTTTGAGCGCTTATCGCTCCTCTAGATCTCATACTTTTCACCCTCTCCCATTCAGTTTCTCACTTACGACTATGTTATATATTATATTAAATAATATATGCATACATTTTTTTCTTGACGTATATAAAAAAGCGTATGAATTGTACACAAATATACATTTATATATTTATATATTTATGCGTGCCTGCACGTATTTACGGCAGAGCGTGAATTATTATAACTCCCAACGCGAGCTTCCGTACGCTTTGCATTTTCATGATTATTCATACGCTTTTGTTTACGCTTTTAGTTTCGAAAAAAAAAAATTGATTCTTTCCTCTCGTTTCGGGTCAATATTTAGAGAGTAGTTTGAGCGGTAATTAAGATCTCACGCGAGCTCGCGAGACATCGTTACGATCGCCGTTGCACGATCTTCCCGGCCGGATTGTTTGAAACACGAAGGCACGTGTACACACGAAAATTTCGATAGCCTTACGCGATATGCCTCTTTTTTTTCGAGAGAGCCTCCGGCGCCTTCTTGGAAATCGGAATTGTATTTTACGTGTGTACGAAGCCGCGTTGGCTAGCCGAGAATCGTGTCACCTGCTCGGGACACGTTCGAGTGAACGAGCCTAGAATTTCGAAATCCGAGAGAACGAAATTGCGGAGTTCCCGCGATCGGGGACTCATCATTGATCTTTTTCCTATGAAACGATAAAGATGACGTGAATTTTTTGAGAAATATTGGAAAATAAATGACGGAGGTACGGATCGAAATATATATTTTGTTTGGGAGAATTGAGGAGACGAGCGAACGACTAAGAATGTCCGAAGCTTTCGAAAGTATATTGAAGGAAAGGAGAATCGTCGATGGAAAAAAACAAGGATAAATGAAAGAAGCATCAGCGTCTCTGATTGATGGCTCGCACATCGGAAAAGGAGAGCGTCAACGCGACACGACGTACGGACAAACATTTCGATTTCTCTCCCTCTCTCTTTCGTTCTCTCTCTCTCTCTCTTTCTCTTCGACGAGATAAAAGATACGAGTGTAATGGCGATCCGAGGACAGAAGGACGACGGGAGTCAGGGATGGAATCCTACGAGAGATGCGAACGATCCGCATGATGCAAACGGGCCGAGTCTCTCGCGGAAGACAGCCAACGGTCGAGAAACAGACGCATCCAGTTTTTCAACGTGCGACAAGTGTCGCCCGACACCCGAGGAATTGCGCTCTCTATATACCTTTCTCTTTATACCACGTCAGGAATATTTCCTCTTTCTTTCTCCTCTACGCGAAAATAACGTCTATCCGTGCTCCATATTCCTGTTCACAGGGTGTCTTGTGTTCAGAAAAATATTTTCATGTCCTGAATTTAAAGAGCTTTCGTTTCTTATTTTTATCAATTTCGTTTTTAGCATAAAAATTCCATCACGAGATGTGAAAAAAATTTTCATTAACTGTACAACAATGTCATTTATTATTTTTTTATTTTTATAACAATATTAAATTTTCTATTTTATAAAATTAAATTACATGGAACATGTTGGAATTGTTTTAAATTGGATGGGAATAATTTATTTACTTATATTTTATTATATGTTAGAAATAATATTTAATTTTTATAATTTGTTTATTTTTCGGTTTATGGACACCCTGTACATGTATTTTACGTTTATACATGTAAGTGGCTGTCACCTGTGCATCAGGAAGCTCGAGAAGGCGACTGGACGATGTCTTGTCCTCGTAACCATCGAGACAGCACTCCGATAGTTACGTATCAGGAATGTCAACTGTATTTGTTCAGGTGAGCTTGGAATCCTTTGATGGCACCCTGCAGGTAAGAAAATAATTTTTTCCCCCCGGTATCCCTCATTATAAATAATCGTATTTCATTTTTTGGTTCCGAAGAAACTCATCGTGTACTCGTTTTTATTTTTATTTTCCTTCACCTGATGAAACGATGAACTCGGGAATAGAGTTGGCACGTTGCTCCACCCTTTACGATGCCGTTCCACTCGAATTTTCGTAATTTTTTTATTACTTCGTTAGGCTCCTGGTGCGAAGTGCATCCCACCTGCATTATCCTCGCACAACGCTTCGAGATACAAAATTATACATTATGAGCGTTTATGACCAAAAAATTAGCTCCTGATTCTTCTATTTTCATTTTTCGAAAATTCGTTTGACCAAAAAACCGTCCGTGCGTGGAGTTTCGGTAGGTGTACCAGTTGAACGAGTTACGTGAGAGTTTCGCGAACGAGAACGAGAGAGAAAGAGCGAGCCGGAGAGGGCGGTGCACGTTACACGAGTGCATCCATGCATTCTCACCGCGATGCGAAGATCTCTATCTAGTGGAAAAGAGTTGAGAAGTATATTTCGTAGTTCCGCCACGTTCTCGAGACTTTTTCAACTCTCGTCGAGTTAAAGAGAGATGAAACGAAAGAGGGAGATTCTTCTCTCTGTGTGTGCACCGTGTGCATCAGCGACGAGTACTCTGGCCACGGAGATCATAAAAAAGGGGGTGGGTCACGAGAGAGAGAGAGAGAGAAAAGTTAGGAAAAGAGAATCATATTCTCCAGAGAGTGCGAGAGACAGGATCCGACATATGGGACGTTCCAGTCAAAGTATTCCCACGTCAAATTTCATATTCATAAAAAAAATCCTCCCTGGCTGTAATCAATGAAAATATTTCTTCTGATCCTCAAGAATGAAAAATTGGATAGAAAACTTCCGATATTGGATGAGAATTATCGCAAAAAATTGAAAATGGAGCAAATTATTAAAAATAGAAAAATTGATATAAATTGAGGGACAATTTTTGTTTTGGAATTGCCTGTAGGTATTCAGATATATGCTCGTTTTCATTCTCAGAGTCACGAAACTCACCGGAAACCGTAGGGCAACTTTATCTCGTATGCATCCGACACCCCGTCGAGGGCACGCGTCTGTCTCTCTCTTTCGCTCTTTTTCTCTCCGGCTTCCTCCGCTTCCAAGTCAATGGAGCTTTCCGACGCACGGGTTTTATATATACTGTATAAAACTCTTTCCTCGCTCATCTCACATCAGTGATGAGTCTTCGCTTTTACACACGTCCGCGTCTCTCCTCCGATGTGTATATGAAACAAATGCCTGCGTGCGTCCGCGTACGAGATTTGCCCTCGTATACGCGTGATTTATGCGTTCGTCTTTCCACGAAGTTACAACAGCGTGAAAATAACGACGAAATTCGTGATTAGCCGGAAAACGAGAAAAAAATCACCTCAAGGTTCACAATAACGATGAAATTGACAAATTCGAAAAATCAGAATTTTAAAAACATTTTCAAATAAAATTCTTATAGCGTATGAAATTGTAACGTAGAAAGTCGTGATTAGCCAGAGAACGAGAAAAAAATCACCTCAAGGTTCACACATAACGATGAAATTGAGGAAATTCGAAAAATCAGAATTTTATAAACATTGTCAAATAAAATTCTTATAGCGTATGAAACTATAACGACGAAATTCTTAATTAGCCAGAAAACGAGAAAAAAATCATCTCAAGGTTCACACATATTTAACGATGGAATTGACAAATTCGAAAAATCAAAATTTTATAAACATTCTCAAATAAAATTCTTATAGCGTATGAAATTATAACGACGAAATTCGTGATTGTAGCCAGAAAACGAGAAAAAAATCACCTCAAGATTCAAAATAACGATGAAATTGACAAATTCGAAAAATCAAAATTTTATAAACATTTTCAAATTAAATTCTTATAGCGTATGAAATTATAACGATGAAAGTCGTGATTAGCCAGAAAACGAGAAAAAAATTACCTCAAGATTCACAATAACGATGAAATTGATAAATTCGAAAAATCAGAATTTTATAAACATTTTGAAATAAAATTCTTACAACGTGAAATGAGGAAATTCATGATCATATTGAGCAAAAATACCATCAAAGTCCACGTGACGATCAAAATCTAAAATTTTTGAGATTTTATCAATTATTTTCGTAAGCGATATTCTCACCCGCGAAATGTTATTTTGAGTCGTTTTCGCATTACGAAAATTGAGGTATTTTTCGCAAACCTCCAAAATACATTGAACGTTTCGAGGATCTTTTTCATCTCGAGTGACGAAAGTGAGCCTCGCGCATGAAAATTTGAGCTCTCCACGGAGTCTCGATGACTACTGAGATTTTATCTTTTTCCTATACGTATCGCCACTGTGGTCCCGTTTTATCTTTTCCCTTCTCTTGTGGTTTCGGAATACGTATTATATTGTGTATATATACTATACATATATGGGCGAGAGAAACGATCAAAGATAATTCGACACGGGACACAGATGGACCAAATCCCCGAGGATACACCCGAGGATTATTATCTCGACGATAAATATGCTTCCTGCACGAAAAATAATAGAGAGAACTCGTCCTCGGATGAAAAATGAAATAAAAATAAGAAGATCGAGGGAAAAGAGAGTAAATAACCGCGCGGAGAGGAAAAATGTTTAAAAAATATTTTAAAAATGCGAGGGTAAAAAAAAGTGCGATCTCGAAACAGAAATGTCAAGAGAGCGGATTGGAATTCTGGAAAAGAAAAAGATTCAGTTGGCGCGAGGGGATATAAAAGCGGGGAGAGAAAAGTATTCGAACGATTCGAAAGGTGCCATCGTCTTGTTATTCTCACGCGGCCGGCTTCATTCTCGCTTCTCTCTCTCTCTCTCTTTCTGGCTATACGCTCGACCCGCGGACAGTCGTTTCTTTTCATCCGCGTTGTAATAACGAAAAGAGAGAAAAACCGGGATCGTTAAACGGGAGGCTCGAGAGAGCTAGGAGAAGCGATTAAAACAAAAGCGGAAAAAAAAGAAGATCGGTGAAAAAATAGAGAGAGAGGCGTGCGTTATATATATATAATACCCGGAGGATGAGAGCCGGATGAAAATCCGGAATCAAGAACTTCTCACGTCGCCGCGATCGGACGTGCGAGAGAGCGACGGAGAGTTTGAGCGTAAAGCCAGAAGGTCCTTATAGCTTCTCACCGGCTCAGGATCAGCCTTAATTAACTCTCGAGAAAGAATCGATTCTCGTTTCTCCGCTTACACGGACGGAGGAGCGGCGGAGCTGGTGTGTGGAAATATAAGGAGAAAGAGGAAAGACGTGGTGAAAAGAGAAAAGGAAGAAAATGATAATGTACGAGTGTATGAGAGAAGTAGCAGGAGGGAGAGAGAGAGAGAGGAGCTCCGCTGGGTGGTCAGAGATTCCAGTTTCTCGATAATTGGTCGAGGTGTTTCGACACCCGACCACCGCCGATAGCGGCACAAGATCGAACCTCCGCGATCGAGAAGCTCTTTTTTAAAAGATCAAAAAAAAAAAAGAAATACCAAAAAAAAAGAGAAGAAATGAATGTTATAAGAGGCGAAGAGCTGAATGCTGTCGAAGAGAACATTCGTACGAACGCGTGTGTATTTAATCGGCAAATTCATGCACGCGAAATTGCTTGGAATCGTAAGGGCGCGAGTTGTTGTGCGGATTAATAGAGCTTGATCCCTCAAAAGCTTCTTGGAGACGAATCTGTATGCGGAATCATCACGTGACGATGCGAGTTCAAACGACGCGCGTATATTTGTGAGAAAAAAAAAGGTCTGGGAAAAAAACGAGCTCTCTGTTATACCGGACGTCGACATTTTCTCTTCCCGAGAGAACATAATATAAATATGTGTATGTGTGCGTGTACGTGCCCGGGCACGAAATGGAAGACGGTGACATCGGGGAGAGAGAGATACTCGCGAGATACGAGCCAAACGACATTAGGAACGACGCCTACCGAAGTAGCTCGCGCGGCGATCTTCCTCTCATCAGCTCGAGCATTATATCCTGCCTACACGCATCGGGCACACCGTATATGGGCACCTGCGGCTCAAATCGAATTACGAAGCAGAAAGAAAGCGAAAAAATACGAGTGCAAAATTACCAGTCAAAAATTAAGAGAAAATAAACAAAATTTTATTTTTTATGTATTTTTGAGAATTGCGCAGATCGAAGTCGAAGAAAATAATTATCGAAATTTTTTTCAGAAAAGAGGAAAATCAAAAAAAAAGTGTTAATATCTGGCTAGAGTATTTGATAAATAGCATTAAAAGTTCGCAAAACGAATTCAATGGATAAACACGTAATAAATTTAAATTTAATAAATTTATTTCTTCGTCGAAACATTTTTTAATTAATTAAATTTAAATAATTAAATGTGAATTTTACTGCAAGTAAATGCTCAATTTATTGTAAACCTTTACAAGCATCTTGACACGACGTCGATACATCTTTCTCCTTTGCTATCAAGACACTACTGTCATGTCTTTCGATAGAAAGAGCTCAGCTGACTCATCCCGAGATCAGAGGGGTGTGTATCGGTATCGCCCCATGTGTTATCACGCTCTCGTTTCACTTTCACATAGTCTTTTGCTCTTCCACAACGCTCTCGCTCCTACCAGAGGAATAAATCCCCAGTGCAAAAAACATTTCCAGTGTTCCACCCCCTCGTGAACCGGCCCTGCGTTTCGACCCCTCATTCCGTATAAGGAAGGTCTCGGTCCGACTTTACGGAAAATTCGAACGCGAGGGACAGAGAGAGAAAGAATCCGTAGCAAAAAGGGAACAAAACGCTCAGGAGGGTTAGAGCGTTTATTCGTTTGTGAAATTAGTCCTGGTTTTGTCGTGTTTGGACCCATAGAAGCATCAACTAGAAACAACCCCTACGAGCAATGTATATACGTGGACGTCGCTCGCCCATCCTGACCAGGCACTCGGCGTCTCCGTGTTCAACGCTCGGTCCACACACTTCGACGAAGCGATCATCATTCTCGGTCATTCCTCGTCAGGCAAAATGAATTTTCTACATTTTCGAAGAAAAAATAAAACGAGATTGCGTCAAGAGAGGACCGAGGAACGATTTAAAGGACAATCAAAAATTTTGTCTCCCTCCGACGTTCGTTAAATTTTAACAATCTTATTCACGCCTAAATTCCTCGGGCGAGAATCAATCTCGCCGCTATTATTAAGGAGAAAAAAAGATCTCGTCACGCGAAGCGTTTACATCCAATTCGGTTGATTCTCATGGCTTCTCTCCCTTCGTTCTTCATATATTTATATATATGTATGTATATGTATAAGAGATGCGTATGAAAGATGTGGTTTTCCTTCGATTCCAGGAAGCATTCCGGGTAAAGCCAAGTGTCATCAAAAAGTGCGAAAGCTTAATTGGGAGAATTGGATCTTTCGCTCGGTCGCACGCAATCAGATGATCCCTTCGCGAGAGAGCATCCTATCTCTCTGTCTCTCTGCCTTTTGTGACCGGGCGCCACATCAAACGCGACACTCCCATCTCTTCTGGGTCGTTGAGAAATTTTACGACATCGGTCCGTTGAATTCGCTAAAATTATTCTCCGGGATCAACTCTGTATTTCATTTCTCTGGGTCTGTATTTTATGAAGACACCCATTCATAAAAATATTTATAATGTAAAACAAATTTTTCATTTCATGGTTATTAAATTGAATTAAGAAAACAACGATGAAACATTTTATGAAATTCAGAACAATTTTTTGTATATATAAATTAATTAATTCTCTTTTTTTCAAAATTTTCATGCATATCATTATTGAGTAATTAAATACCAAAAAACTGCTTCCATATCCTTATGATCATTAACTCCTATTAACATATGCGTTTGATAATTGACCACGTGAATTTTTTTTTCTCCTCGTAAAAAAATGATAACAGAATCGATAACAATTTTTTTATCAGAATACTTGTCACATCCGATCTTGTTGATCGTCGACGTAACAGTACAAGCTGATCGAGTACTCTGGAGAATACTACAGAGTCTCAGCGGATACGCAGTCCGACATTGGACAACTTTATATACAGCAAAACGACGTGCCACGTGAATCTTAAGGTATTTTCACACAAAATTCAAATCATCCTCACCGAATTTCCTTGCGAATTATGATTTTCCAGATCTCCGAGCGACCGTGAGAATAAAATGAAGTGGGATTCGCACGAAGTTTCGTCAGAGAGAGATCCGCAGCACTCAAATCGAGAAGCGGATCGTCCAACGCTGTGAGGGACTCGCGCGTTTTGCGCACGTTCTTTCTAACGATCGCGATGCTTTTTTTTCCATCTCGGCGCAACTCTGGCGTACAGAGATCGGTGTGTGCGCCGAAGTCACGTCCTTTCGTACACGACGTTTCACTTAACTCTAGCAAAATGCTCGAGAAACATCGCGTTGTCCATACACAGGACACCGTGTGTGCCATTACACACGGTGAATATTGCGACTCCTCCCCAGCCGGTGTGTTAGAGAGCTCCGGACACACGTATACACGTCGCTGGAATATGCGAAAAAAGTGAATTCATGCGGCATCACGTCTACAACGCTGTCGTTCTCGTTGTCAGTCCGGCTCTCGGAGTTGATCGGTTTCTCCTCGTTTCTCTGTATCTAACTCCCATCCACTTTTATTTGATAAAAAAAAACGCATCAACAGCGAAGAATTTTAATTATTGGTATTTCTTGTGAGAATCCTTTTTACTTCCTGCATCGACAAAAAAACGTTCGAAGAGCGAATGAAATGCCAGGTCAACAATGTTTGCGTGTTGAGCTCGTTTTTACATGACGAGAGCAAAGTTTATACGATAAGGATTTGATAAAGAGGTATTGAAAAATGGTAGCGATGATCGTTGGATATTAATCGCGAATTCTCTCGTCGAAGGATCGATGAGGGACCGGTGCGAGGAATACGAAACGAGGTAGGGAGAAAAAGAGGTTGAAGGATATGAAAAGAAGGATCGAGAGATGAAACGCGAAGGAAGAATAAAACAGGCAGCTGTTGCTGTCCTCGCGATATCGAGCTCACCTGTTGGTCTCGCACACTAATTACGCGAAACGAGCGTAAAGCTCGAAATAACGCGGGCGCGACAATCGGAACGAGCGCGCGGAGATACTCGCGATTTAATATTCGACCTCATCCGCGAGGCGAGTTTTGCGCTCTCTCTCTCTCTCTTTTTATTCTCGATTCGCGCAGCCTCCGTTACAATAACTTCGAAGGTGCGGATCTCGAGCACCGCCGGAATACGTTTTGTACGTACTGCATCTCTCGCTGACAAGATTTATCGGCGCGTTTAGCCCTCCGACCGGAGAGAGACCACACACAAGAAATTTATCCGATGTATACAGTTCATGCAAGTCTCTCTCTCGCTCTCTATCGCTCTTTTTTTCATCTCTCCTTCAGGCAAGGGGATTAAGAAAATTATCCTCGTTTCACTTTAATACCGTTGACATCATCGCAATTTGCGAATTACGAGCGAGTTCAATAAACAAGCGAAACATTCTCGAGTATTTTTTTTTAGATTTGATTTGATTTTGGATTTGATAGAAAAATAATTAAGGAAATTTGATAAAATAGGAATTTATTGAAGGGGTGAAAAGTTGAAATTTCGCAATAGGATTTATCGGAAAGACGAATCTGTAATTTTTAAACCGTGAAGATGACCTCATCACGAGCGATTCTCGTCCGGTGCCATTCTAGAGCTCTCGGGATGGAAAAAAGCAGCGGTCGCCTTTAATGGTCGCGACTCCCGGAGTCTTGGCTCGCGCTCTGATCGAAATGAAAGAAGCAGAAAGCGAGAGAGAGAGAGAGAGAGAACATTTGCTCGATCAGTTGGCTCTCGGCAATTCCTCTCATCGGTTCTTCACTCGGTGCGAGATCTCGTCGTCGCGTCGATCGTCGGGCGCGAATCCTTTTTCAGCGTGTGCGCGTCGAGCAAGCTCGACTGCTCGGGGCGCGAGAGTTCCATGCGGCTCCGGCTTAATTGCTTATTTTTCAGGATCTCCGCTCGATATTCGTGCGCGCACTCACAGTGTGATCGACTCTCTCGCTCCTTTTCCCGTCTTCCCTCTTTTTCTATATCCAACGCGATGGTAAATCACTGCGCGACTCGTTCACGCGACGATCGCGAAAGAGAGTTTTGAAAAAAAAAGAAATGCTCGATTCCGAGTCGAAGAGCAACGGGAAAAAAAATCTCCGAGAGAGAGAGAGAATGAGCGCGAGAGAGCCAAAACGACTGAGCGAAAGAGAGAGAGCGAAAACGAGACGATTATCCGCGTTACATTATTCAAGATCTGATCTCATCACATTTATTTTCTTTTTTATTTTCACTACGAGATTTTTTTTTTTCGGTGCGAATATTTTTCTCGTCGCTTTTCCGCTCGATTTTTTTCAAGTCTTCGTTTATCGCATCGATCATACATTTTGTATTTATTTTTTCACGTGTTCGTATTTTACAAATTTCTCTCCAAAGAGCGATTTATTTGTCGGTTGTGTACTTTCCGAGGAGAAATAAATCGTGAGAGAGCAAGAAAATGGGATTCACAATGTCCGGAGGTTGAAGGCGTTCGGACGCGATTTGTTGCCACTTATCAGGGGCGAAAGTGCACCGGGATAAGGAGATAGATAAAATAAAAGAGCGTGATAATAAAATAGTCTCTCGCTTTTATGCGCTGTATATATAAAGCGAATGGACACCGTGCGAATAAAATTCTCGTCCGCTGCTAGTTTACGCGATCGTTGCAATAAATATCTCTTCTTTGTCTCTGACTTTTCCTCGCGAGACGAGGAGGCGAGGATGCGGAGCGCGATGTCGGGGCGAGAGAGAGAGAGAGAGAGAACGAGGAGCGAGATCGCAGGTGCCTCGGGCGAGAATAATCGATCCCCGAAGGCTGCTCAGTTGCATTCGATATAAGCACTTGGGAAATTGAGACATAGATCAAGACACATTGCACACATTGATCCTGCGAGCACTTATATAATCGATACATTTATATACATATGTGCGTATTCTGGCTCTCGTACTTTTTAGACAAAGAGCAAAAAAATGTCGCTGATATTTTCTCAACGGTAAATAAAAATTAGCTCCTGTATAGAAAAACGTGTCTGAAACGACCGTCTGTACACGCGCGTTTTCTTCTTACACTTTTTATCGGTACAGGAAAGGTTTCTCGATGCAGAAATAATGATATAAGATCAATTGTAACAAAAAGTAGAAAAAAGTCCAACTTGGAGAAAGGGTCGCAAAAGTTAGAGACTGTGAGGAATCTCCTTTTATTTATTTTTTTTAGAATAAAAAAAATTATCATTCTTTTAAATTAATGATAAGAGCACTTCCGTTGAAAGAGAAACAAAATGGAGAACAAATAAAGAAAAAATAAATTCAATATAAAATAAAAAGAGTAACGAAGTGTACGTGAATTTTCATCGGTCGATGAATTATTTTTTATATTAATTTCTAATTCATTTTCGTCTCAGATTTAAAATGCCCATGTACAGATTTTCTATACAAAACTGCGTTCTGTCAGGATGAGGCCATGAGAAAGACGCGCATCCAACGCACTCTCAGGACACTTTATTCCGTCCCGATCAAACGAGCTGCAATTAACGTTACGTACACAAAGCGTCAGCCGCGCATTTGTGCGCGATGTTTATTTATACGAGTGATGGTGACAAGACGATTAGAGAGATACGTGACGGATCAACCTAAAGGAATTACTGTTATACTCGCGGGTGCGAGAGGGATTCTCCTGAACCGAGGCACTCACCGGTTGATACGAACCTGACAACAAGACCGCTCTGACTTTTCTCTTAACGAGCCTCTCGCCATCTTTCCTCCGTGCATTTTTTTCCTACCCTTGTTCTCCTCGCTCTTTAGCATTTATAAATAAGGCGATATCCTGCAGTCGATTTTTTTTCCTTCATCGTCCCAACGCTCTCGCACATGCATTTTCTTCTCCACTCGGCTCGGGCATCCGAGACCGACTCGATGATTTGATTTTTCGAGTGAAATATCGCAGCTGGTGTCTTATTGCGTACATTTGCGAGGAATACTCTCGGAGGATCGTCGGGCGATCGGAATGCCGGGAGGCGCGCGCGAGAGGGCCCCGGAGCGAACGGGAATAAAAGAGAAGGTGAGGATCGGCGCGATTGTAAATCAGGGCAAATTGATCGCAAATCAGTTGGAGTTTCGTGCTTGCCGGCTCTCAATGTCCACCCACACGATCAAAGCGAGTCAACGCGTGTCCGAGGAACCTCGCCATATATCGCCTCGATTCCTTTTTTCCTCATAATAATACAATAGGAATGATGAATTTTGGAAAACGCGAGATTTCTTTTTTGTTCCCGATCACATTTTAATTTAGAAAAGTGTCGAGGAGGCTGTTTGCGGAGAGGGAAGAGAGATATCGCGAGGGAAGTTTGTAAGACTTGATGAGAGGGAGGGAGAGGAGAGGAAAGTTCTCTACACCTCGAGGCGGCGACGGCGGCGACGGCGTCGGTCCCACAAACGCGCCGACAAACGCTGTCTCCCTAGGAATTCCCCCTCTTCTCTTTAAACTCTCTTACTATATTCTCAACTCTTCTTCGTTTTCCAGCTCGTATCTTCGTTCCATGTTCCTTCTTCCTCCTCCTCCTCATCCTCATCCTCGTCCTCCTCTTCTTCACCTTTCTTCTCTTCTCCTCGTCTCCGTTCCTCTCTTCCCTCCGTCGTCTCTCTTTTCTCGCGCTTTCGCTCATCTCGTAAAGCCGCGTGTGTGGCTCATTGAATCTGGGCGTGTACGATGGCGTCCCGTGCCATTATATTCCGTGTGTCTCGAAAATTATGGCCTTTTTATATACAATTTCATTCTCACGGCTGAGCGTCTATTCATTAGCCGAACGCGAGGAGCGTGCTAATCCAGGCAAATAAAAAATTGATCTCCACGCGAGGGGACACTTTATTAATCGTCGGAGTTTGATCGATTCTAAAATAATTAAGAAAAAAAAGCACGAATCCGCGAACCGAGAAACATCGGAAATTGATAGATTTTATTTTATTTAATCAGAAATTTTAATTTTTGTCATCGAGAGAAGAAACCTGGGAAAATTATGATCGTGCCGGATTTAATTCTCGCGACCGATCTCCTCGTGCGAATTTTCATTATCCAGCGACAAAACGGGCTGACTGTGGAATTCGCACGAGAGAGTATAATAGAAACGGAGCGCTACCGGCGGTACATTCGCGGAATACGCCGTGTACGTATATATATATAAACTCTCCGAAGATTTAGCAATACAGAGTTTTTTCGTTTCTCGCTGAGGAGGCGAAAATAACGGTGTTTGTTACGGCGAGGAAAAAGCCGTATATTCCATTGTTCCGAGCGTTAATGTGGCTCGGTTTGAGCCCTTCTGATTTTTAGAGAATCCCCCGATATCGTGGAAAGGAGCGTCGAAAAGTGTTGTGTCCAGAGATGGACAACTACAGGTCCGCATTGTATTCGACTGCCAGTAAATCCTGGCTCTCACCAGCCGAGCGAGGTAGCAAGGAGGTGTCCTCTCCTCGGCCGTGGAGTGTAAATGAGAACTCTCTTTCCCTCTTTTTCCTTTTATTTAGGACTCCCTCTGGCACGAGCACTCCGCGGCAACGGTAGCTGCGAGGCAGCCCCGATCTTTCCGAGCTTCCTCTCCGACACTTTTAACCAGCGCCGCTTTTTCCGCGATGTCTTTTGTGCGAGCTTGTGTGCGCGGTCTCGATCCTGGCGCTACCAGCACCGAACGAAATCACGCACCAAAGAGAGAAAGAGAGATTTATCTCTCGGCGACGATAGCGGACCTTTGTCGCCAACCGCTCGGCGAGAACTTGGCATTTTTTAGCAATTTCTCTCTCACTCTTTTCTTCCTCTCTCGTCCTCACCCTTAAAGCCCTCCTGCAGCGAAACAACGGATCTGGGAATCCTCTCTCTCTCTTTATCCTTCTTTAATTGATCCGAGCCGTAAATTAATTTTTTCTTTATTTCTGGAGGCTGTCGATAAATTGCAAAATGTTTAAAGAGTTCATGGGATATCGGTATGGGAAGAAAAATGAAAGAATTTGTTTGAAATTCTCCCGATCGCGGCTTCGAGAACTGAAGAGCTCAAACTGGTCAAGACACTCGAACGATCGTCGTCGTCGTCGTCTTCTTCTTCGTCCACTTTGCATAGTTTAGTGCGACGACACCTACCGGTGTCAATTAAATCCTCGTTCCAATCCTCTCGAGTGTGTCTCGAACGATCCACGCCTCGATGCTCCGAGTCTCCTTTTCCCGTTCTGAGACCGCCGATTTCTCTCTCTCTTTCTCTTCAATCTCTCTTTCTCTCTAATTCGTACGTGCCAGCACCGCGAACATCTTCTCTGGTCCGGCTCAAAGGAAACCCACGCATTCCGATCCACCAGTTCTATATTCTAATTCAAAACTCCTTCCAGACTTTGATCTCTTCGATTTTACTTCAGAACGTAATTTCCTCGAAAATTCAATTTTCCATTCGACATACGCCACGTTCCGTTCATCCGTGTCTATCGGAGAGCCGATCGCCTTGTTTTATTGATTGTTTTTACTGACTTATGAGCGCAATGAAGAAAAATGCTCCACAGGGAGAAAAATGATTGGCGATTATACACGGAGTTTTAATTGTTTCGTCGTCATATCGATATCGGTCTCGGAGTCTGGTACAACGAAATATACCGTTACGCGAATGTATGCCGTCTATTCGGCACGCTATAATTACGAGCTCGATCTCCGAACGAGAGATCGTGCTCACGTTTTCGTATAATAACGACGAGGACGAATTGTCTGTCTAATCATCGGAATTTATCGCCCGACTAATCATTTTTTAGCTCTCACTCAAAAAAAAGGATAAACATGTGTATGAGAAAAAAATGGAGATACTGAAATATTTCAAAAGGCCCATAAAAGTAAATTCTGTGAATTGCACCGGTCATCATCGTACACATTCCGGATAAAAATTCCGGGTTCGTGGTCTTCCTTAGAAATTTGATTTTTTGGGGGATCAAGGGTCCTACTTAAATAGTAGATAAATAAATGAAACAACGAATTTTTATATTTTTAAATTAATATATAATTTTTAGTCGTGTGGGTCATTTTTTCAAAGGGTGATTTTTTTTCAAGGTCTCGCGGATAGAGAGGAAACAGGGATCTGAAAAGGAGTCAAGATCTTTTTTTTTCGTTGAATTTGTAGTATACAATATACAATACAAGCCGTATATGGAGGAATTATAATTTGTGGGAATGATAAGGCCGCGAAGGGCCTAATTTTATTGCTCTTTTGTTTCTTTCTTTTTTGAATTTTTTTTACTTATTGATCTTTCGGTGCAAAGAATAGCGGAACGACGTGACTGTTTTTTACTGGTCGAGATGAAGGAATGAATTCCATTATCTCACAATGTTTTTTTTTGCAAAATGTTTTTTCGTCGAAGAAATATTTTTTTTTATTAATCGATATCTACACGAATTTCTAAGATTTATACAAGTTTGATCTATCATTTTCACGTGGGTCAGGCTGCAGTTTTTTTTTCTGCAGTAGCAAAAAGTTTGTGTTGGTAAAGATGACGTGGTGAATCCTCTCAGGAGTCACCGAGAAAGGAAAAAAAATAGAAGGGTAAAAAGGGAAGAAATCACAAAAGGTTTATTCGCAGATCAAGAATTTTTAGATTATTTAACTCGTAAAATGAAAAAGGAAAAAAATAATGCTCGATCGTACGAAATTCAAGGGAAACCAGTCTCGTCGTTCTCATCGCCATTAACAATATAATATATTTTCTCTCATCTCTCGATCAGCTCGTACGTCTCCGAAATGAGGTGTGAAAAGGTTTTTTTTTCATTTTTTTTATTCTTCATTTATTTTTTCATCATCGTGTACTCCTCCTTGACTTTCCCTCCCTCTCTCACTCTCTTTCTCTCACTCTCACGACTCTAATAATGAATTATCGTAATTAATGTAGTCAATAATTAATACAGAGGGGGAGGATACTTGTATTTATACGCATATATATATAATATATATTTATATAATATTTATATAATAATATTAATATCATATATAACTAGGGTACATATTTACATTTTTCACTGTACGGCTTGGGGAAAGAATCCGAACCGTTGAGGCGAGAAGGAAAAAACGATGGGTTTAATTTCTCCAAAGAAGTGCTCGATATTGCCTTCTCTCTTTTATTTCCGCAATTATTTCTCTCATCTCTCAAGCTCTAAAATATTCGCAGGCAAAAAGAAAAAAATACCGTGGAGGCTCGCTCAGCTCGATAATATCTCTGTTATAATATATATATGCGTGTGTGTGTGTACATATATATATTTTTTTAATATATATATATCAATCGTTGGAATTATCGACTCGTGCAATTTACAGGAGGAAGGGATGCACCGTCACTAGCTTCTTCTTTTTTGATATCGTTTCGCGTACGTTTCGCGTTTCGTTAAAATTCTTCGCAGTGTCCAAGGTTTCGTTGAAATTGTCCCATCTCTGGCACATTATCGCGAACGGTTTTGTTTTTTTTTTTCATTAAAAATTTACGCAGTTTATTTTTTATCGGTTCGTTAGACGACGCGCACCGTTTCTCTATTTACACGCACGACATAGATTGCGTTACTCTTTTCTTTTTATTTTTTTTTGTTTTTCTTATCTCGCATCTGTAATCGTTTAAATTGCACTTTGTAAAATTCGGTCACGTCAGGGTCGTTCCGCCGGAGAGGTCGAGCGCCGTCGGTGCAAGATTTTTCAAATCTTGGGACGCGAAACTCTCGCGGACGTCACGTCGCGCACAGAGTCCGGATATTTATTTTCCGGCGGGCTTTGGAGCCCGAAGGGGGTAAAATAGATCCGTATTTCTTGGCCGTATTATGAATAATTCGTAACTCGTTCTCAGTACGGTCTCGCTAGGCGGCTACCGCTGATCGGTCAAGTCGAGGCAAGCCTCTGGCTACGACGGCTCGGACGTCGAGTCTGGAACGAATTCGCGCTCGTCGAGGAGTGATTCATCATCCTCGTCGCTCGTTACGTCGAGATCCTCGTCCTCGGGATCGTCCTTCGTACTGGTAACAGGCTCGTTCTCCTGTCACGGACTCAGACCGCCAACGTCGGCCTCGCTGTTTCTGTGTCCAGGTGTCAGGGTGGGACTCCTTCTCCTCTTGGGTCCTCGTCTCTCCTGGAGTCCGTTGACCATGTTCTCGATCGACTTGAGTTCCCCGGTCGAGGAGGCGTTTACGGCTCCGCCGGAGGAGTTCAGCGAACCTCCGATCGGCGTGGGCGAGCCCGTCGATGGCCTCGGGGGTGGCGAGCGGGGGCTGAGAGTCCGACTGCCCGGAGTCACGGTCTCGAACGCCGAACCGTGCGACGGCGCTGGCAAGCTGTAAGGCGCGAAACGGTGTCCCTTCAATTGATGAAGCGGACTCGACAGCGGATGCGGATAGTGCGCGAACAGCGCCGGGTGCTGGGACGCCGCCAGTGCCAGTTGCGCGTTCAGCAACATCCCCGGCGTGACGCCGCCGTGGAGTCCGAGGGGACTCGGCGGTATCAACGGCCCCGGACCCGAATACAGACCCGGTACGGACGGATAAAAGTACGGTAAGAGCGGAGGATGGAGCACCGGAGGACCGACCGAGACGTCAGGCCTTGGTCCCTCCGAACCCGGCGGTCCTGCCGAAATTCCCCCGCTCTCCGAGCCCGAGGACTCGCTGCCCTCACCCCTCTCGCTCATACGGTCGTCCCGGTGGGCAGGATGCGGTGTGTCCGGTCCAACGACGTCCAGCAGCTTGTCCTCGTCGTCCATGAGATCGTTCACCGAGTTCGAGGACCTCCTCTTGTCCGGGGACGCGGGAGCCCCCGAGCTCAGACGCGAACCGCCGCCTGATACGGTCAACAGCGCCTGTCTTCTGCAACAACGACTGTGCGTTAGCAATGATAAACACTTCTTTCAACTAAACATTATTTTTCAACCATCATTAAGTGTATCTCTCTCTCTCTCTTTCTTTCCTCAGGAAGAAAAAACAAAACGAGGATAAAAAACCGATACGCGAGGCGATCGGTAGCCATTTCGCGTGTCGAATAATTGTTCGAGATTAAAACGTATGCGCCGATGCGCGTGCTTTCCGCAATTGACTAATGAAGTTGTTAAACGTCTCGCCGTTTACGGTGGAGAGATATCAGCGAAAAAAGAGTGAGAGAAAGAGAAGTGGTAGTCGTCAATGCGGTAAACGACGTCAAGCGTTTAGACCTAATACAGCAATTCATACATACATATTTATTTGCCCGATAAATAGGTATAGCAGCGCTCGCAAGAGACAGTCGAGACACACGAGATCGTTCCTTAAGCGTTTCTCCGCTTTCATAACTCGGACTATCGCGCAAACCTGTCCGCGGCAATAATAACTCGACATATTTCATAGAGTCGGCAGAGCACGCTCCTTATTCTCGAGTCCACTATTCGAACGAAGAATTTATAAAGAGCGTCGAGAGCCAATAGCATGCTAACGTAATAACGATATTGCCCTACGGGAGAGCGCTGACTTATTAAATAAATTACGTTAATAATGCATTCGATTATTCTTAAATACTTTAACTATACGTATTCACGGATTGAACATACGTGTTGAGTTTACATATCAATTTATATCATTTATCGCCCACATCGAATATAGATTTTGAGTTGTTTTTTGATTGGACGAAAGAAATATTTTGAATAATTCGGAATATGCAATATTTACGTCTCTTGGTTTTTTTCGTATTATATCTTGGATATTACGAGACTGGGACATAGAATCGCTCGAGCTAAAGCTCAGTCATCCCCCTCGAAAGCCGCGAAGCACACACGTCACACCGAGCAAATCGCACCAACGACTTTACCATCTCGGATGTTGAAACTCTGCTAAAATCCCCGTGGCTAAAATACCCTTTTTGATCCCTCTAATCGCGATTTCGCGCCTTCAAACCTTCCTCCGAGCAAATGACGCAGAGAATTATTTTTTAAATTTTTATAGAGGAATTATTGCGATTTTGTGCCTCAAAGCATTTTCCGGAAAACGAAGCGGATCGGATGAAAACTTGTTGAAAAGAGACGGAAATACCTGAAGGGCGTTAAAACGAAACATTTTCACGCTAATATCGACGAGCTAATTCCTTGTAAGTCTTTTGCTCCTCTTGCTTCGCATACGCGATCGAGTAAGGAAGATCCGTATGTCCGTATATTTTCGCAAATACGTACGCGAGACTTAATTCATTCGTATACTTGTGTACTGTCGCATCGTACATGGAAAGTCGGTTTGTACGCCAGCGTGAAGAGGCTTAACTTTTCCCTAATGCCTTGTAATGCGATCGGCGTCAATCGATGCAGGCATGCTTTACTTTCACTTCGTCTCTCTCTTTCTCTGCAGACATCATTCTTCACTCTCATTAGAAATGATTCAACACCCCACTGATATAAACATCAAGGTATTCCGTGCATGAAATAGTTATCTTCTGATTTCACCGAAAATTTGCAGAAACATCCTTCGATGTCACATGTACAACTGTGTAAAATTTCAGGGGCTGTTACCGACTGAAAAATCAAGATATTTATTCTTGAAAATCGTCATTTTTCGTAACCTTCCATAAGAGGTGTTAAATATCACGATATTAACGACGAGAGTCTCGATTTTTCGGTCGGTGAAGTTTGTTGAAATTTTTCACACATTTTCATATAACGTCAAAGAAGCTTCAATTAATTTTTTACAACAATTTTTATGATTTTGTTAATTATATAACAAATAAACTTTACGTAGGATCGGTTTGAATTTTGAGTATGTTTTTCTTTAATTGATTTGCAATAACTTTTCCTAATGGACTTAAATTCTCAGTCCACTTTCAATATAAAAAAACAACAACATTTCGATACCCCCCTCGCGCAGGAAATACCTTAAATTCCATTGTTTATATACAGAAAAATCCTCGAATTTATTTTATTATGTATAAAAAATCATGCAAGTACTTTTGGCATTGCGAAAATAGAATCAAACGAGAACGTACGTCTCGAGAAATGCGCGCGTTTGCAACGACGAATCGATAATACCACCCCGTGAGCATTATCTATACACGGGCGCAAGGTTGGTGCACTCTCATGAGCTTTTCTCCCGCAAAAGATTCTCATGCGAGTAACTACGAATGGATTTTTCGAGGTCATTTATTCCGGGAGTCTTGGTCATTTCCGCGAGCATCGACGTTTCACTCTATTATTCTTCTCTACCTGCCTCGCGTAACCCTCTAGGCGAAAGTTCATTCAATTTTAACCGATGGCTCATTTATGGAAACGCAAATTGCTCCCGCCGACTTTGAAATCTGCATTGGCACACACGTATGGAAGTTTCGCAGTTCGAGTTGCTTCCACATTAACCTGGTTACATCAAAGTCTTCGTGACCAAGTATACTCGTCGAGTTTGCCCTCTCAATGAGAACGAATCCCGCAAAGTTCTCTCGCGAGGCTATACGTACTTATTTCTTTCCGTCTCTTGTATCATCGCTCGCAGTCCCCGCGACGACGAGAAGCTCTTTATCAGTGCTCGCCCTCCCCGTCACGACGAGTCCCCGAATATCGAGGAGGACACGAGTGATTTTCAATAGAGAATTAAAGAGACCTCGCCCATTGATCTTGAGAGTTAAACAAACGAACCCTCCGTTGTTTAGCGAATTTTTTGCGTGTTTTGCACACACGCGAGTTTTCGAGAAACCGCGAGAGCTTTTAAAAACGAGCTTCGATCTTTTTGTGCCCTCTTCTTTTTTTATTCCCGCATGATTTTTTTTGTACGCTCATCGGTATACGAAATTCAAAGCCCTACCGCCGGGGAGATCCTCGCCAGGAAGCTCTTTCTCCCGCTTCGCGAAGTGAGAACTCGCTCGGGATAAAAAGAGAAGAGAGAAAGTGGCACCCTCAACATTAACGATAGCACCGCCCATGCGCATCAGTATGCTAATCCGATGATTGGCTATGTTCCAACCTCATCCCTCGATACTTTTATTCCTTTCTTCTTCTCTCTCTCTCTCATCGCATTCACTTTTTCCCCGCGGCTTCCACGACACTTCTACTCGGGCTTTACGCGCGCGCACACACGCCGCGGTTCTCTCTTCTCTTCTCTCGCCTTTCCCACTTCTCGGGCCCTTGTAATCGCGACCATAAGCCAAAACCTTCCCTCGCTAATTAGGCGGACTCTATCCTCGCACGCGCGTCCCTCTTCATTTAGCTTTTTCAATTCATTCGGGATGCTGATGCGTGGAAAATAAAATATCCGACGTCAGGGGGAGCGCGCGGAAGTTCAATCGCCGGGATGGAAAATTCCGCGGCCGATGCGTGAAGAAAAATGCGAAATTTTATATTCTTGGCGTAGACTTTGAACGACGTTATCGCGCTTTGTGCATTGAATTCGCACAGCGGACACTCGCTTCGGGGTCTCTCTCTATGCATAGGAACTTAACGTCATCAAAATTCGCTCTCTCTTCGTCTCTCTTTATCGCACCCCGAAATATACTGGCAGTTCACCTCTCGCGACCCCTAAATTGAAATGGGTTTCATCGGCCGCGGGGGCCAACAATACCCGAGGGTCTCGCCACGAGACTCCGACGATATAAGCCCATAAACTTGCTATATTGAATACAAATGGATTCGAAGCTTCCGCGAGAATTATAAGATGAGAATCAAAAAGCCTCGGAGGGAACACGCACGAACTTTCGACCCGAATATGGTGCGAATGAGCCTGAGCGATCTCGTTTATTCTAAATTAATAGGGTCTTGATCTCCGTTAAAAGCTTTCCGAGTTTATACACTGAATGAAGAGGCTAAATATACTTTTTTATCTTGTCAATATTTTTTATTATTTCTTCGGTTTTTATTGGTATACTGAGAAAAAATCTATTTTATTTTCGAACGAGTGCGATTGAAATTTGTCGTTGCGGTGTGCCAAAATATTATTTTTTAATTTTTCTTAAATTATAGAATTCGACATTTAATTTTGGGTCACGTTTGTTTAAAATTAATAAGGTTTTGATTTCAGTTAAAAGCTTCCCGCGTTCATACATACGATCAAATATCCATTATTTTATAGTTAATATTATCAATATTTTTGTTTCATTGCACTGAGAGAAATGTATTTGATTTTTGATTAAATATGAGCGTAAGTCTGCTATTGCAAATTAACGAAGAAATGTTTTTTTAAAATAATAAAATATCGTATTGAATATCTTTTGAAACATTGAAACATTTATGATAAAATTGAATCAAAAGTATCGTTCAACACCCAATAAATTTTCGGGTCAAAAGCACCAAATAATAATTTTAATAAACTCAAGATGATGAAATGAATCAAATTTTTCTCTCAGTGCAATGAGATTATATTTACTAAAAACAATGAAATTTTGAAAGCGACACTTACTTTTTCTCTCGCTTGCCAGCTCCCGTGTCCCGGAATCCCTTGGCGAACGGATTGTTGTCGATTTTCAGTTGCGTTATCTGGAAACAGAAAAATTCAACGTTGAAAAGGACATCTGTCAAAATTGAAAACTCAAGTGGAAAAAGTTCTTCAAATCTTCCCGCTTGCTCTTTTTTTCGTTCGAGACGATGTAAAAGCAATTTAGCCGATCTTCAGAGAATATCGAAAGACGGCGGAAAAAAGCGAAGGCAAGAAAAAAAATGCGAGAGAGAGAGAGAGAGAGAGAGAGAGAGAGGAGAGAGAGAATGACCGAGAGAAAAGTTGGAATTTCAGTGAAGTGCAGTTAGCTGGATGTTGAAATGGCGTATACGTTGCGGAACAAGCCCTTGGAACGACTCCAAGGTGTCTCGTAAAACTTTTAGCTCCTCGAGTTCCTCTTTTTCCTTCTCTCTCTACCTCCGTTTTTTTCTCCTGCACGCTTTCCTCTTTTATCCTTATCCTCAGGGTGTTTGACTCTCGCCGACAGGTCAATATTGGATTCTACTTGCAGCTTTAAGAGGAAGAGAGATAAAAAAGGAGGAAAAAAAATGAGAGGAAAAAATTTCTCTCGGGCTCCTGGAGATTCCAGCCCGAAAGCGGCACGCATACGAGCGAACTCACCTTCTCGTTTTGATAGGCCGTAACTGCGATGAATTCCGTTTCTTTGAATACGTAACTCCTGAACGTCGAGTAGGGAAGCTTGAGGACGTCGTTGGCTCTCACGAGATGAAACCTCGGCTGGTACTTGTGCATCGAGTTCAATATCGTCTGGAAAGAAATAAAATCGACCATATTTCGGACAGACTGTTTCACACTTGTATGAAGTATTTTCAATAAGAGAGAATTTAATAACAGAGGACAGAAAAGTCGAGCATATTAAAAGATTATTTTTAATAAAAAACAATCATCGTATATCGATACGTGAAATTCTCTTTGATCGTCGAATGGAATTGTGAATTTCAATTTAATTTTTCCCCTCAAATATCGTCCAATATATTAATTAAATGATAACAAAAAATTATTTTTAATGAAAAAAATCAGCTGGAAACTTTTCATGAAATTCGCTTCGATCCCCAATTTTCGGAGTTTTATTTTTTTCCCTCAAATATCGTCTAGAATGAAACGTAAATTCGAGCAGGCATGACTGGCACGCATACCGAGAATATTTTTCCTATTCGCTATCTCGTGAATTTTTCTCCGTCCTCTTGCTCTTACTTCTGAAGTACTTTCGCATCGTTCCCACCACCCTCGCTGCATTTCGCTTTTGCCGCATGCAGATACTGTGGCGAGCGCTAACAAGATTGCTTCTCGCGACGCATTCTCGCGCTTCTTCTCCTTCCCGGTCGTCTCTCCCTCGCTCTCCTCGCAGCCGCGCGTTTCTCGCGATAAATCTGTTTATTTGCTACCGTTTCCACATAGCCTGGAATAGGACTTTTTCCATCTGGTCCTCGTTTTTCCACTGCGAAGCTTGTTGCGGTAATTGCCCACGAGCGAATCTCTCTTATTCCCTATTTCTCCCTCCCCCCAATATTTATTATCGCGGAGCAAAGTTATTTACTGGTGGAAAAGATTGCTGAAAGCCTCCGCGGAATTGTTCGCTACGGCGATACAAAGTAAATAATAAGAAAACTCTTTGTGGCGAGGAGTGAACGCGAGAGACGAGGAATTCCTGAATTTCATTTTTTTCCTTCACAATCAATCCGCTGAAAATGCGTTTCTCGAAGAGTTCCCGAGAGAGGTTGACGAACAAACCCGGGGAACGGGATCGAGAGTAGGGAGATTTTAAGGCCGTATAATATTGAGAGATAAAATAACGAATGTGGCAATAAATATAAAATATATCAGGCTCGCGATTTTTGCTCTCTCCTCTCGCTTTAGAGCTCGCGCCCGTACGCGCGCAACATACGCGGCGGCGAAATACAAAGGAAAAATAATTAGTCCCCCAGCAGATAGGACTAATCTACGCATTTGTCATTAGCCTATCAAAGACTCTAAATGCTTTCTCTCTCTCTGCTTCGCGCTCCTTCTTTATCCCCTGTCGATTTATTCGCAATATTCCGCACACGTGATCCCTTCTACATCAATTTTCCCAGAGTCTCGGGGAATAGCGCGAGACTTGTTCTCCTCTCGTTCTGAGGAAAACATGCGTACCGAGTGATTATTATTTCCCAGTAAAGTGCCGAGAAGATTCTCCTCTCGCGTAGAATTTTTATCATCCGAAAGGTCAGTCCTGGAAAAAAGTCGTTCTCTACGAATTCTGCGAGAGATCGAAACGAAATTCAAAAGTCGAAGAAATGTGGAAAGAATGAAGTTCCTTCCACGCAAGAAACTTCATCTTGTAAAAAGGTCTCGTGGAAGACCGGAGGGGGAACGACTAGGAAAAAAACGAGTATTATAGTGTGGTACACCACGAAAGAAGCTGCAGATAACTCATGCTCGAATACGAAGGCAGAGACTCGTGTACGTGCGAGGAGACACAGAAGCCGACGCGGCTAATGACTCTGTCCGAGGTAATCTCGGGGTGTTATCTGTCCTGCTGGCTACCTGGGGCCCACCTACTTCGAATCACGAGAAGAAGAGAGACACCGAACGGAGGCCTGTGCATCGGTAGAAGCTCCCAAGGACTTTTCGAGGCCTCACCACCTTTTGTGCATGTTCATACACTATTTTCTCTACAACTTTATGCAATCCCTAATATACTCGAGGGACCTTTATTTTCTTCAGGAGCCAATCTCTGTATTCATATACTTTAATAATTATCAATACCAGAAAAATGATAATTGTTCGATATTAAAAAATTATACAATTTGCTAAAATGTAAAGAATTTGATTTTTCTTGACGTGAGCTCAGAAATTGACTCGGTTGACAACATTTACATTCGCCAGCGATGTAATACTTTTGATAATTCCGTAGATTTTTCGATTATTATAAAATACGAGATTCCCACATTTTTTTTTTATTCTTGCGGTCGCAATAATCCTTTCTAATTATCTTATTATACCGGGAGCTAGAGTCTTGGGGATCGAACTCGTCGCCGTGTAGCTTCTTCGTGAAATTCCGAGATAATGAGTGAGTGCAAATGCGATCGGGAATTAAACACATATACGTATATATATACGTGTGTATATGTATAAGGAAAGGAAAAAAAGAGAGAGAGAAGCTCGCGCGATTGCCGGCGGGCGGAGATCTTTCGCGGAATAAACACATCGGGTGGTCGTCTCTTCCTCGCGATTCTCTCTCATCCGATACGAGAAAGCGGAGAGGCGAGAGGAAGAGAGAAAAATAAAATACCAACACTTTTCCATACTGGGCGGAACTCTCCGTCACGCGTCGCGGGCAAACGGCCTCTGGTCGGCGCGCGCGAAAGAGAAAATGCTCGTCTTTCGATTGCTCTTAATAGCTTTAACGCTAAGCGGATGGAGCGTACATGAGCGCGAAAGGTAGTACGTCCACGTGAGATACTCTCCTGCATATTAATTGTCAGGGCCACGGTCCGTGTCTCTCTTATTATTATCCCGTATAGCCGTGGACTCTCCTCGTGTTCTTTTCTCCGAGTATTATCATCATTATCCGACGAGTCCGCACACAGCGACTCTCTTTTCCTTGCCCACGGTTGACGTGCGGGATAATAAAGAGGAGAGGAGTCGGAGGAAAATGTCTCGCGAGATGGCTAAGAGAAGAGAGAGAGAGAAAAAAGTAAAAAAAAGCTCGTCGCTTTTCGTGAACGCGTCTCTCACGAGCAGTGAAATAGACAACGCTTTTTTTCCTCCTCTCTCTCTTTATCATTCGACGACCCCTCGGAATTTTCGCCAGGGCTCTTTTCACGGCCGTAAAACTTTCGAGTGTTTATAAGGAGAGAGTCCGCGCGCTGGGAGAGAAGAAAAAAAATGGATCGTCTTGGCTCGTAAGCGCGAAAGAGTGTACACATTAATCCTAGTGTCTGGTCTGGCACACGAGCTGCGAAAAAAAGAGGAGACGGGAAAAGTTCATCTCTCGGTGGTTACGGCAAAAAAGGGAGGGAAGAGGGAGAGAGAGAGAGAGAGAAGATGCTCGTCAACGAGTTTGGGCGATGGTGGATGATTCAGAGAGAGGGTTGCTCCGACGCCGTAGGTGGCGCCCTCCGTACGGAATAACGTCTCAGCCGTGAAACTCGAAGCGAATCTCCCCTCTCTCTCTCTCGCGCTATCTCGCTCGGTCTCGCGCTCTCTATATAACAAGCCAAGCCCTCTTCGGACATCTCGTATCACTCTTTGGAGTATATTTATATATTTATATATATTTTCTACTTATGTGTCAAAGCGTGTGTGTATATATGTGTATTGTTTATATGTAGAAAAGGCGAGGCCAAGGTGCTCCGAAGTCCGCGTGCGCCCTCAGCGACTTTCGTGCCGAGGTAGAGAGAAGTGGCGAAAGCGGCACGCGCGTGCGAGAAAAGCGTCTCTCGGTATCGACCGAGGTCGAAAAAGGGGTGGATTGTCCGGCCGCCACTGCGTCTCCGAAACCCACCCCCTTATCCCGCAAGAAGGAGAAAACGAAGAAGGAAAAAGAAGAAGAAGAGGCGGAAGGAGAACGAAAACCCTGCACGTTCGCCCTCGCTCTTTTTGCTCTCTCTCATCCCTGTTTCTTACTGGAAATTCAGGAAACGACGACGAGAGTCGGAAAAAACTTAACACGTTTTTTTATTTACGATTAGAAAATTGTGTGTAGAGAAATGCAAGTGAAAAAAAGTGAATAATAATAATTTTTAATAAATTCAGCAAACGATTAGAAGGTTTGAAAAAATAAACACCTTGTGTATATTTTTTTCAAGATTAAACAAATTTTGGTATCAAAAAATTTAATATGAATAAAATAAAAATAAATTGGTTTTTCTTTTTTTCAAAAAATTAAAGCAGCGAAAAAATTAGTATTTTTTTATTCAGTATTAAAAATCCTCCGTATCTATAAAAATGTAAATAAAAATAATACGGTTTGAAAATCAAGTTTGAAAAAAAATGTCATTCCTCGAAATGGTGTTTCTGCGGGAATGGAAATAATTGACTCGAATTTTTCCGCGACGACGGCGACGCGAAACTCGGTTAGGGTCGCGGGAATCGTTTTTCTCGCGAAAGAGCAAGATCTTGTTTACCGCGGAAGGTTTCAGTGCTTTTAAAAGCAAGAAAGAGACGTGGATATATACGACGGAGGGAGTGAAAAAAAGTGCTGGGAAACGTTTTTCTCGATTTTTCCTTCCGCAAAAGGCGGGACAACCCTCTCTCGCTGAAAAGGAAAACGTTAAACGGAAATCAGCCTGCTTACATCACGACTCTTTGCCACAGCACAAAGGTTCTTTTCTTTCTTTCTCTCTCACTCTTTTTCTCCCTCGCTGCGGTCTCCCTCGCTTACTTTTCCTCGAGGGAAACTCTTTGAGGCGCGTGCTACGTTGCTCCCTCTCTTATTTTCCATACATACATCTATATTTATCGACATATCTTGAGGCGAGAAAAATACACGACTTCTATATGTACAGGCATCTAAGATATTTGAGAGTGTGAAATTGATGCGCGGCAGCGAGGAACTAATTCCGCGTGGCGGAGCTCGGAAATGGTTCGTTTTACCGCAAAATTCGATATAAAATTTCAAGCTCCCTCTCTTCAAAGGAACTGAAAATAAAAAATAAAAAACCCAAAGAAAAATTTTCGTGGCGACGAAAAATAAAAATTATCCGATTACAAAGTTCATGCAGATTCTTTTCCTCAATTTTCGTTCCCTTCGATGATGGTGTAATCCGACAATGGACTCGCTGATTGAGGGCGATCGCTTTTTATTCTTGCTTCGTTTCCTTTTTCTCTCTCCCGGTATGAAAATCTTCGCTCGTATTCCTATTGCGACGCCGGGATCCTCCCTGACACTGGAGTCTCGATCTTTACGCTCGGAGCGTCGCGACCCCGTAATTTCGCGACCGCGGGTCAAACCTAAAAAAAGGAGAATAAAGGAAGCATCCCTCGATGCTCGACCACGAGATATGCAATCTCCTACAATTCTTATTCGTCTTCTTTTTTTTCCTTTCTTCTCTTCTTTTTTTTCTCCTCCGCAACGCCTAATCTCCGACACAAATTTCGATGGACACGCGAGAAAGAGAGAACTCAGTCCGTTCACGTTTCTTTACGGCAATTTGATGTTTTCTCTATCATTGCGCGACAACCCAGAGAGAGAGATGAAAAAGAGCAACCGAGGATAAGAAAAATAAAGAGCTAAATATTCGTAAGAAGAGAGTAAAAAATGAACGTCGATCGTGTACGAAGAAAAAAAGCGAAGCGAGCTCGATACACGATACAATGCATCGAGCGATGATGACGATAATTGAGTGAGAATTCTCGAGACTGTAAAATAATTAAATATTATCATGATCGACGTTTAAAAAGAGATGAATCTACGGTATTATTTAAACTATGGAAAACCCTCTAATTAAGGATGTGTATAGATACGAAATCGTGCATTAATCATCTTTAATCGTTTCTAAGCACATCAGCACCTCGTTAACACGTATTAATGACGATAACGACGAGAGAGGTAAAAAAACAATATGTTGAGAGAATCGAGGTTTTTCCGGAGGTTTGAGTCTCAGCGCGTGCGGCTGTGTTGCCTTTTGTGGGATTTTGTCGTAATCGGAAGCGCATCGATCGCTATTAGATACCGATATGCGCCGTTTTAATTGCTCATCCGTGGGATGAACACTCATTGCGAATCGTAAAAATTTTTCACACTACGGTATTGTATTTTCTTTAAAAATATTCATTGTGGAAAAAATTTTATAAATGCACAGTTTATCATAATTAACTTATTGGAATTACTTTTCTGCTTTATGATTTTAATATTTGATTCTATTCATTTGATTTTTGAATTGATTTGACAAATTTATATTTCAAATTTATTCTAATTATTTCGATATTTTGATACAACTTTTATACATTATTTTATCATTTCAAAAAAGTTTTTATTACATCTGACAATGACAGAATCAATTGAATCACGTGTATATTTATTTAAAAACGCAAAATATCAGTATAATATTTTCAGTTTACGTAAAACGCGTTTGAAAAATTATTGTTTACATTAAACCAAGATATCGAAAAAAATAGAAAATTTTCAATATTTCGAAATCTCTACGGATTCGGGAGCTCAGAGGCTCGTTCTAGCCGTATATCCAGAGAGCAAACAGAGGGCTCGGATTGGGATTTTGTCGTTTCTGTCACCGTGCACACAGAGGCAGTGAGTTGATTAAACAGAGATCCTAAAACATTAAAAACGACAGAGAGTAAAAAGAAGCGCACACGGAGGAAGATGACCAAAAAATCCTCTTTTCGTTTTTTCCGCTCTTGTCGTCCGAGAGTGTGAGAAGGAGAGAATCTTCGACACGTATTCCTTTTCGCCTTTTCAGCGTGTCTTCGCCTCTCTCGACAACGACGACGACGAGGACGATCGCGCGCAGCGTTTCACTGATGTCCATTAGCGGAGTTTGCGCGGCGGCGCTTCTGATCTTTCTCATCGTATCACGCACACGTCTGTACCCGGGCACGCATATACCGAGCGTGTAAAACGTATACACGCAGGCTTATTTGTACACGACGAGAGAGGAGCAGCGAGAATTGTGAGAAAAGGCGAGATCCGAGAGCCTCGTAAGCAAATAAGTGGTTACCAATTTTTCTCCCCTCCACATTTTCCTCGAGCTCCTCGAAATTAAAGTCTCCTTCGAGGAAACAGCGAGAACTGATTTACACAAATATTTCTCCCGTGCGGATGAGTTCGACCGAGGACAAAAAAAAATCGACATTCTCAGTGACAATCGGGAGACGCAGGAAGACAGCAATTTCTTGTTCCTCCTCCTTCATTACGACACTGCGAGTGTTATGGCAGCAAATACGAAACACGTGTAGAAAAATTTACTCGAATGCATTCGAATCTTCTCGCAAAAGTGTCTTCGACTTCGTCGAAATCGTGATCGCTTTTTTTTCTACTCTCACCAGAGCTAGAACTACGAAAGACTAATTTACTGCGTATACATCATCTCGAGTTATATAATCAAGGGTCATTCATATCGAAACGGTCGTTTGCACTCCTCAATCCACCGCGCATTATAACGGATGTCGTGGCAATAAAAAAAAAGGAGAGAGAGAAAAAAGCGGTGATTTCGAATTACACGTAGTGTCTGGTATCACGCAACGCGCTTATTTCACCTCCGCTTCGTTTCCTGTTTATCAGAGCCTTCCCTAATTCCTCCGAATCTCGACGATCTCGTCTATTTTTTATTTCGCACCACCTCTCGAACCCAAAAAAAAATCAATTCCCCGAAACGATCATCGCACTAAAAGCGAAGAGTTCTCGAGTGGAGATTAATTCGACGCAGGATGCGCAGATCGCGATCGAGACAATTTTTCGAAAGCGAACCAGAGAGCGCGAGGATCCCGAGAAACTGCGAATGGAAATAGGAAAAAAACGGAGTAAGAGAGAAAAAGAGAGATCGGCGCTCTTTCATCTGACGGGTACGCGGAGAGGAGCAGAGCGTGCAGCAAAAATCGGAGAGAGCAGGCAAGAAAAAAGAGAGGTTAGAGCGAGAGAGCGTCGGGAAGGATTAAAAAGCCGGAAATCCAGGAAAGAAGCATGAATTCCGTGTAGCGAGTCTTATTCCGGTGGCGCCATGCGCCAAAACGGCAGAAGAGAAGCCGAGCAGCAGCCTCAAGATAAAGAAAAAGAATGAGAGAAAAGGAAGTTTTGCGCCTGGCGCTTCGCTAAGCCGCGAAGCAACGGATGAGGAATATAATAATAATAATAAATAATAATAATAAGATGAAGGAGCGCTCTGTACACGTGGGAGAGAAAGGGCGAAAAGTTTTGAGCGAGAGAGAGAACGAGAGAAAATTTTGTTGAACGAGAGAGGAATACGTGAGGGGTGTCCCGTGGGCGTGACGACTAAATCGCGAAAAAGAAAGAGAGATGGAGAGAGAGGGCTCATTATGTTTCGGTAATTAGCCGAATCCAACGGGTGTTTTCAATTTGCTCAAAGACGCCGCTTGTACTGTACGCGATACTTTTTTTCTCTCTCTCTCTCTCTCTCGTGCGTGGCATGTGCGTGTGGCTCGTAGCGCCGGGAACTTTTGCATACGTTTTCTCCTTTCTTTCCTTTCTTCCGCAACTCAGAATGTTTTTTATCACTTGTTTCAGAGCTTCCTTTTCTTTTCTCGGTTTCTCTCTAAAAACTTTTTTCTCGGCTCTCTTCTCCCGGAGATCGCGCGAGGGGGTCCTCCCGCATCGCCGTGAGAGTCGAAAGATTAAGAAAATGCAATGAATGTGTTTCTTTTTTCTTCTCTCGCGGTCTTGGAGACCGTTTTTGCGTTTACGTCGTGATAAAAGAAAATACGCCGGAGGATAGGGAGCGGAAAAGTCTCGAGTCTCTCTCATTTTACACGCGGTTGAAATAGCTGAAAGGAGAATAAGACGCGGGAGTCGGGATTTTTCTTCAACTCTTTTATATCCTCGCTCTGCGACGAGGAGGAGAGCGCGCGAATGAAGAAGTGCGCGCACATATCCCAGGGAACAAAAGTCACGATCTTATCCCGGAGTGTCCCAAGAATAATAAATAAGTGATGTTCGCACAAAAGACTATTTATCATGAATGGAGAGAGTTAATGTTAGTGCAAAACTTCATGTATGTACGTGAGGTCACGATGAAGTTTTCGAGGGCGTCGGTCAGAGACAAAGAAGGGTCCCGAGTGGAGGAATTATATTAGAGTCGGTCCGTCCCCCCGGGAATCGGACGATTGTCCTCTCTCGGGTTTACTATCGTCACCCGGAGGTGGCTCTGATAGAAATTATGATTGGTTAGATTGATCGTGCGCTCGTGAATTGGCCCGGGCGGCCGATTTACGAGGGAATAATCTCTCGAACGTGTGTGCGCGAAACGCACCGAGCGCGAGCGAGACGCGAGACGCATCGCGGCCAGAGCTCGGAGAGTGACCGAGAGATACGGCGATGATGCCCGCGGGCGAGGAGGGAACGGGAGGAGCGGTATGGGGAGACGCGCGAGAGAGCGGACGTGGCGAGTGGTCCGGCGTTAAGCAGGAAGCCGTCCCGACGAAGCGGACCCATTTACCATCCCTTCTTTTTCTCCTTAGTCTTTCTGCGCTGCTCGCCCAACGCCCGCGTTCCCTCATCATCATTGCTATATTATTCTATATACATTTTATTATTTCAATTCATTTTTCAATATGGCTCTCGGTCTCTGCCATCTCGCTCTCTCTCTCTCTCGCACACACGTTCCGATCCATTCTTCTCTCTTTTGCTTCTCCTCCGCGATGTATCCTCTCGCGCTCAAGATTATCGCAATAATGACAATCACGATTATTAGAGAGTCGACAACAAATTGCTCCTACGGCATCCTCGGAATATCGACTTTAATTGCTCGTTATTGACGACGAGCGGATGGTGATTAACAAAATTTTCTATTCCTCCCCGACTGAAATTCGCTCGCAAAAAATTCTCATCCTTTTATTTCAAAATCTATTTGTTTCCTTCTCTGTATCCCGAATGCTCGATTCTCGACAGGTAGATCCGAGTCTGAATGGTAAAAAAATATAACGAGCTATCAGAGAACGAAAGTTCTCGCCAAATGTATGTATATATGTATACATATATGTATATAGAACGAGTAAATATATATATACCAAGCCTGTGTGTATATTAGGCTCGTTCGAGAAGAAGACGAAGATGCCCCGTGACGCGGGGCTCATCCCAGGGCAACGGATATAACGTGGCCAGCTGTACGGGCAGAACGGTAATCACATGTTTGTTTAAACTCCGAAAGCCTTCATCCGCAACGAGGATCCATCGCTCTTTCTCCGTCCTCTCGGCGATACTCGTTTTTTTCTCTTCCTCTCGCTTGGCTTTCCCCTTTTACCACCCTCGATGGCCGCCGGGCACTGACCACCCCGAGCACAGCGAGAGATATTTTTCTCTCGCACATACATATTCTCTCGCGAGAGTTCACTCTTCTCTCGCGTTTCTTTCTCTCTCTCTCTCTCGTTCTCATATTCGTTCCCCGAAGCCATTCTCTCTCTACCGTGTAGCCTCTCGTTGCAACCGTGAGGTGATGGATGACCCGGGCCAACCCGAAAAACCGACTGCACACGCCGGGACCGGGACATATTAATGGAGTGAGTCGATTTTACGCGCTTTAAACTCCCATAAAATCTTCGTATTTCACGCATGCCCTTCTCCGCTTCCTCATTCTTTTACTCTCTTCGTTACACTTTATATATGTATTTACATTTATATACGATTCATATGTCATATCTCACCGTTCCTTTTATTTTTTTCCCAGCTCAGAGACAATGATATTCCTCTCGTCCGTAAAAATGCGTTCATCGCATTTTTTCCGGTCCAACAATATTGATTCCCTCTCGTATGCGAGAGGTGAGGATCTCTTTCCTTAATGAGCCACATTTGTCAAACTTCTAATTAAGAAAATTTGTATATTGCATTTACATAAGATTTGAGAGGCTCAGGAATATAATTCGAGCCCGAATCAATCTTCGGTGCACGATTTTCTTCCTTCTCTCCCACATCGACGTATTATTATTCATGGGGTTTTCTCTTTTTTTTCAATACACGTCCCGATCGAGCAATCGTATCAATTTTCTTGATCGATAATACGTATAGAGAACGAGGGCCCGGAGAGAAAGGTAGTTCGGGATGTAGTACCTAATTTTATATGCGCGTGCGCGAGGCACCGTCGAGAGAAATCCCAGGGCCACGGTCACTACCGGATAGCGGAGGGAAGAGAGAGAGAGAGAGAGCGAGACGGAGATAGAAAATTCGTGAGAGTCAGCGGGGAGAGACGTGAGAAAAAAGGAGCGAGATAGGAGGATAGAAAGGCGGAGCACCGTGGCGCCATGTCGCGGGGGGTCCGCGACCGGGAAGAAATGATCGTCCGGCCTCACCGAGACATAATCCACGGGGAGAGCTCGCTGAGGAAGCTGCTCGCTCATCGCGAGCCTCCCATATACTTGAACATAAGAAATCACACACATTCATACATAAGTACACACGTAATGCACAGTCCCACGAACACACGCATATAAAGACTCGAGGAACATATCGTTTGGTATCTCGGAGTCCAGGATCCCGAAGCGCGCTGCCTCCACGATTATTAACAACGACGAGCCTTCTCCCGTATACATATACATAGCCCAAGGTGTCTCGATGAGGCATACACAGATTTGTGATTTAGATGAGAGGGCCATTTGGATATTACACGTCACGGATACGTTTCCAGGCGCGCCACTTCCAGGCGTATGAGAAAAATAGAATAAGAAACGGAGAATTTTCCTTCAATGGTTTCGTGGGGGAGTGAACGTCGGAATGTCGAGTCTGCGAGTCTTTGTTTCAAGAATATTAGATCCCTTCGAATTTGGGCTCCGCGCTCTCTGGCTTGATCGACTGTGAGAAAGAGAAGAATTGAGCACCGTCAGGTATTATATGTACATATACTTAATACATATATACCAACGAGTCAAACTGGAAGGAAAAGGCAAGAGTCTCGTCAAACCGTCTTCTCGTCTCCTCCTCGTCTCCTCCGCAGTCCTAAACGAGGGATCCTTCAGCCTTCGTGAATTCCTTCCGTCTGAATTGATTCGTCGTGGGCCCGGGAGGAGCCACCACCGTACGTTCTGGAATCGCGTCTATCTCGTCGAAGGATCTCTCGCTCTCTCGCGGAGGAACGGAGATGAGAGCAAATCGAATCGAGCCTCTCGCTTGACGAGGAAGAAGCGATCCTCTCGGACTGGACCACCTAATTTAACAGTAGCGTCGTGTATATAAACGCTCTTTCACCATATCCGCTCGAATCCGTAATAGTGGATTCCTCGTGTCCGGGGAGAGCTTCTTAGATTCAGTTAGAAGATGGAGAGAGAATGGTAGCCGGGGGCAATCGGTGCTTCTCGAGATAAAAAGCGAAAAAGCGATAGAGAGAGAGAGAAAGAGGATGAAAAGATGGAGAGGCATTTAAACGATGTCCTTCGCTACCGCTCGCGCAGGTGAGCGCCTCTCTCGCGTTCATTCCTGAAAGCTGAAAAGAGAGAGCACCTGGACACTGCACGCGCCCGATCTCTCGACGTTACGGGCTAGAGCGATATCGTGTCTTTCTCTCGGAGGAGCGATACGCGTGTGTATACGTGTGACCGCGTGTGCGTGCGCTTTCTATTATAAAAGGCGATTTAATCGGTAGCTCCTGAGGTAGGAGCATAAATAAGATCTATCTTCGCGCGCTACACGAGAATCCTTTACCACGTCGTCCGATCTATGAATTCAGTGGAGAGAACCGAATATTCCTTGGACACACACACAGACGTATAATACGCGTACGAATGAAAGTATTGTGGATAAGCCAGTTGAAGATTCCCTTTTATGCTCGCCGCGGTAGAATCGAAGAGATAGTGTGTGCCCTCTCGGACTTTCCTGGGTGACACGAGAGAGTTCCATCTACTTTTTTCTTTCTTCCATAAGAATGCACGCCTTTAAATAAAAGAGCGAATCAATTTGTTTCGAGCCACACACACCGCTGCTCCGAGAAATCGTGAAAAATGTCCGGAGGCACCGGGAGCTCGTCTCGGATTTTTGTTTCATTCTCACGGGAGTATAACGCTCATCGGAGGTGAGGTTGTAGAAGATACAGGGAATAATCAGAGTCTCGATTTTCCAACGAGAAAGTCGTTATGGAAATATGTCGAAGAATAATAATGAGCCCGGGTGGACTAATGGTCGCTCCGGTAGCCCGGAGGGTGAAGAGCCAGTTGTTAAAACGAGATCCTCTCTTTTATCCGCGACTATTATATGTACGCACACTCCGTGAGGCACGTGGAATGTGTGTATCGAGGAGAATATTTTCACCGGGTCCTGAAACTCTCGCAGATTGCTGTCTAAGCCCCCCGATCGAACTTCCGAGTCTGGTAGTGCGCGCTAGCCGGGGAGAGGAAGCGATCGAAACGTTAACGAGAGAGCGTATATGACTCTCGTGTGTGCAACTCCGCTCGAGTGTCCGAAGCCGGGAGAACGCGTGTGTTGATCGCGAATCCGCGTTCGAATGACGGCGAGGGCTTCGCGAGCACGTAAAGCCTCGTTCGATGAAGAAGAGAGCGTCGAAAGGAAGTGAGAACGTCGGGACGATCGATCGCGAGCGTCGAGGAGGAACGCTCGAATTATATTTTTTTTTTTTAAAAATCGCGATATAAGAAAAAATAACAGTTCGAACAACGAAATAAATGTCCCGTGAAATTTATTTCCATAGAATATTTCACGATTTTTGCAGCAGAGAAAATTCTTTCGTCAATTTCTTTTAATTCGATCAGCTTTTGATTGACGAATAAATGCATTTTTTATCGCAATCGATCAGAATGTGGCGTTTTTTTTATTTCAGCGAACGATACAGCTGTTAGTTTCAATATTTATGTGAATTTTCATCCTCCGGGCTATGTATCGGTGCATGGCCTCGCGCGATCGAGCGCGCTCCCATCGCACACATCAATCTCCGGGTGTACAACCGCGCGCATAGAGACATATAAATGATATACGTGTGCCGCGAGAATGATCTCGATCTTCGAATCGATCCCCGCGCTCGCATGAGAAAACTCGGTGCACGTACACAATATATGAAGGTACGTGCGTTAAGATCCGTTCTCTCTCTCGCGTCCTGAGAAGATTGAGACGTCGCTTCGTGCACCACGTTTGATGGTGTGCGAGCGTGAAGGTATTCCAAATGCAGCCTCGCTCTTCTTTTCACCGTTTTGCTACTGTCTTTTTCAACCGTGAACGAGTGAGAGTATATATTCCTTTAAAGATCGGCTTTTGCCCTCTCGGAGTTATTCCGCGGATAATCAGTCTACGAGTTTATCCAATCCCTCTTCGATTTTTTTTTCTCAAATCCGCGAGTATTTCGTAAGCCGTTTGCTCTCGTGGATTGCGGTGATGAGGTCAAAAATGGACGTGATCGACGGGCGAGAGTATCTTTCACACGTTTTTTCTCAGTTGATTTTCGTAAGGTTTTTTGTTGAGCTAGACGATAAGAAATGAGTCTAAACGTTTTGGTTGATGGGAGAGACGAAAAGTGAGGTTGAGGATTATTTCGAAAACCGTTCACTTTCAAAAATGAAGGTGATTGGATGAGAATAATATTCTTCACGAATTTCGTGTGGAATGTCTCTCGTTCGGTTTATCATAAGTTTTTTGATTCGTGTCAGATGATAAGGAAAAATGAGTGTGACGGAGTCTTAAAAGTTTTTGAGAAATGGAAGAGCCGAAAATTGATGACTGAAAATTATTTCATAAGCCGTTCACTCTAGAATGGACGGAAATCGACGAGAATATTTTTCACACGTATTTTTCATTCATTTTTCGTGAACGTTTTTGGATTCTTGTTGCGATAAAGGATAAACGAGCGTGACGGGGTTTAAAATTTCGGAAAATATCCACAGAGGAGCCGAAAATTGACGAGGACGTCGCAGATCATTATTTTTCCTTTTGGAAAAGGTGTAAGAGTAGATTTTTCGAGAGTACGACGAAGGAAACAGGACGTACGAAAATTTTGACGAAAATCTACCTGACTCGATTTCAGTTTAAAAAAAAGAAAAGTAGGCGGAGAAACGTCATCGTCGTTCCGACCACGATGAATTAGCCGAGCACTCCGACCCTTCATCCGGCTCGAAAACGTCAAAATACGAAATCGAACCACAATTTTCCATGAAATTGATGACCATCCTTGGCGCCAGCGACCCTAAACAGGACGAAAATACGACCCAAGGTCAAAAGATAACCAAGAAGGGAAAAAAGGAGACACTCAATTATCGATCATGAACGCGATGTTTTCTCTTCCCCCGCATGTATTTCCAGTCTGCCGTACGTCCGAAAAAAGAAAATTACACCGGAATAATGAACGACTTTAGGAATAATTCACGCCCGACATGAGAAGCGAAAACTGTGAAAGAATTAGAGAACGAAAAAAAAACGAAAGAAAAATGGTTAAGTCCGAAGCAGCGCCGAGGTTAATTGAGGCGAACGTTCGCGTTTTCGAGTTTGGCGTTAATAGTCGAAAGTGTTGGCCTTTTGCGGTGCTATAAACACTCAAACTTTTCCCATTTGCAAGAATAAGCGAGAAGTGCGCGCGGTATATATCGTTGTCTCCCTGTGTGTATAGATTTCGTTGAAAAGGAGAAAGGATCGTGCATACGTTGGCTCGAAAGCGTCTAGCTGCGGTGAACGCGTGTATACATACATGCACGAGAGGAGAGCTAGCTAGGTTGAGGAGGTTGTAAACTCGGCTGGCGAGAAATATATCGCGACACGCGGCGGGGCCGCGAACTCCTGTTAACGTCAAGTCACGCGAGGAAAACGACAAATATAATACGACATTGCTACGTAGTGTATATCCTGTAATAAAATATCTATGTAGATGGCCCGGAGGCCAACGACCATTCGCGGTTAATTCGTACCTGGAGGAGGAACGAAAAATCCTGAGCCCTCTGGTGGATGTTTTTCGAGTCAAAATTCTCTCATCGTCTCTCACGGAGTGTGAATGAAATTTTTCATTGACACAGAAAGCCCATTTCGGCGAGATAGTACTCTCGTTCGTTTTGTGTTTCCTTTTCGATGTTTTTTCTGTTTGAATTTTTATTTTGATGAAGGAGGCAAAGGGTAAAGCTCGATGATCCGAGAGACGAGCGCGCACGGGACGGAGGGACGCGCCACGGCGAGGAGAGTTCCTTCGAGATGTCGTACCGGCTTAGCTGGAACAAACGGCGAGCGGAGATAGCGAGGGAGAGTGGAGAAGTCGCGCGGTCTTGTCACTCTCACGCTTCGCTTATTGGTAAGGCCTGATCGCCGCCGCTCGACTCAGACACGAGGACAAGAGCGCGTGCATGTACACACGCGGCTTTTCTTCGTCCTGTGGTATTTGTATTTTGGGATATGGCGGATTTGCCCTTCACACTTTCATGTGCGAGGCGCGAATCTCTATCCCTTAATTTCTAACCTTCGAAATATCCATCCGATATTCTCAAATTGTGGGTCATGACGAAATCAGCGGATCGAAATAATCTTGTGAGAAAAAAATCAAAGGGTCACCGAAATCCGTTCACACAAAGGTTCAAACTGTATTGATGAAGGATGGACAAAATTTTGGTTTGTGTACATTCATATTTTTGAGACGTTACGTCGCGTTTCATTGACAGAGGATTTGACTTTGCCATTTTTTAATTCTGAATTTCATGAGATTACATTTTAAATTTATTTTGAAATTAATCTTTTTTTTTTTTTTTATTTATACCTCAAGTATTTATTCATTTCATCATTGAACACGCGTTATTTCAAAAAAAAATTTTGCAATTGGATATTTCAACGATTTGAGAGCAAAAATTACAATTATCGCTGTATGTCCAATTTTTTATTAATTAACAAATAAATTTCCATAGAAAACTGCATTCAAGTTTACGAGACGTGAATTTATATTTCAATTTTCAACCTCAGAATTATATCCATCATTCTCAAATTGTAAAAGTCGAAAACAACAAAAGATCAAAATAGTGAGTAAAAATCAGAGCCACAATTTTAAACAAAAATCGAAATTATATTCATGAGCGATGAAAAAAACTAAAATTTTAGTTGTTCGTCTACGCTTCTACATCGTCACGTCGTTCGTTCCCGTTTCATTGACGTGGTATTTGATTATTCGTCACCGTGTGCATGGAAGGTACACACGATGCGTGTGAGAGAAACCTGCGATTCTCCCTCGTTGCCTCTAAAATATCCGAAGGTGTGACTGGACTCAGAGAAATGTGTTTATTCGCGTTAACGCCGTTTGGAGCTACGTGCAAGCTCTCTCCTCGTCGTCGCGTTTCCTCTCTCTTTCGCTCCGTAAACGGGAAAACGCAAAATCCACAGAGCGTTAGCATCGGCTGGGCGGGGGGGTGGGGGCGTTCGAGCCTTTCGCCAAAAGCTCGTGGATGGAAAACAAACCTGCCCCGCTTTTCTCCCTCTCTCTCTAGCTGTATAAATATATATTTATAGTTGTGCAAATGTATGCGCGTGTTTATAGAGAAATGTGGAAGGGTTCCAGTTTGTAGAAACGAAATGAACACGCTGGCTAATTAATATTTACCTACCGAAAACATCACGCTGAGCCATGCCATCTCGATTTTCGCGCTCTCTTTCTCTTTTTATAACAAACGGAATAACCTCCCGAGCGAGAAGGAGAGCGCTGGTAAATGAAAAAAAAGAGAAAAAAAATAACAAGCTCGGTGACTGAATAACGAGACTTTTTATTATCGCTATTACCCAGCACTTTCTCGTTTGTAACATTGATCGAATGGATCAAAGTTAAATCATTTATTTTCAAAGCTGTCGATGATTTTACCGCCTGTGACATTTAATCACGTATAATTAAGCTTTTTGATGTACGGAGTTGTGTCGAGAATTTCATTGATGTAATTTAAATATTACCTGATAAATTGGAAGTACAAAGATTTTGCGCTTTTTTCTGTTGTTAAATAATATAGCGAGTGAGAGAAAAACAACAAAAGCTCGATCGAGGTTTTTTCGTTAGTATTCAGGACTTGTTTGTTGATCGACTGGATAAAGTCTTTTTTGTCAAAGCTGTCGATGACGATTTTCCTGCCTGTAACATTTGATGACGAGTACTTGAGATTTTTCAAAGCACGAAACCGCGTTAAAGGTTTAATCCAAGGTAAATATTTTGTGAATAAATGTGAAATCTTTTATTATAATAATGCGAATAATATTTCGAGCCAGAAAAAAGATGCTGGTGCAAAGTGAAATAAAAAATAACGAGGCTTTTCCTCGCTGTTATTTATTTAGAATTTCTTTGTGGTCACCGAATGGATCAAAGTGAGGTTCACTATTTTGATGATTTATTTTTGTCAGAGCTGTCGATGATTTTCCCGGCACTGACATTTAATGGCGAATAATTTAGTTTTTTTTTGAGGCATACACGTCGCGCCGAGAATTTCGCGAATCCAAGTTAAATATTTTCTGAATAAATTTAAAATGCAAAGAGAAAATGGGGAGCGTATAGAGCGTGGTTGCACGCGCGTTTTAGGCCAATTCTCTTTATTCGGCGTAACCCTCTCCTCATCTCTTTTCCCGTATAACGGCAGCGTTTGCCGCAAAAGAAAGCGGCTTAAGAAAAATAATTGGACTGCTCAAGAAATGAGGTAAAAAAGGACAAAAACGTAGTTAAAAAAAAAAGAAGAATCCCAGAAGGAACAAACGGGAGAAAATGCTAGCGGAGAGAACGAGAAAGAGAGTGGTGCGTTGAAGCAAAAATAAAAATTGGCCGAGTTGGCCAGTTCGCTCTACAGAGGGGAGTCCGATTTCACCGCGACGTGGATGACGACGACGTCGGCAGGAACGCCGACGACAACAACGCGGGTAGCAAAAGGTACAAAAAAAAATTTAAAAAAATAAAAATGAGCGACGAGAGAGAGAGAGAGAGAAAAAAAACGAAAAAAATCAAATATGAGAAAAAAAATTCAGAAAGTAAGAAAGAACAAACGCGTATAGAGCATTGCACAGAAAACTTGGTCACGAGACTTTTTATTTCCTTTTTTGCTTCTTATTGTTTGTTTCTTCATCGTGGAATAACGAGAGCTCCGTCTTCGCGCGGTCTCGTCCCGCGTCGCGGAGAGCGCGAATGCATAATCATCCCCACCACGCGGATAAGCCACTCGCATACACGTCTCGTCCCCACCATCGGACGAGAAATGTCTTTTTTTTCGTCTCATTTTCATGCACGTATACGTAACTCGCGCATATAGGCACGCCGGGATCTATAGTATTAGCACTATAACTCGGGGACCACCACCACTTTATGCGCATTTTGTGCGGCGAGCAGTGGGGAGACGGACGACCGCCTCCAGAAACGCCCTTCGGCTGTGAGCTTCCCCTTCGAGCGTACACACGACACCAACACGCAGACGGCTACGATAGCTATAGATAAGAGGATCCGCTGGCTACCGTTCGTGCGAGAAGGGCTCGAGCGATGACGAAATCCGTCGAGAGCGCACCGGGGTGTACGCCCTTCGTGAATTTCCCTCGGAGAATTCCCCTCGCGACGGAGGAGAATTTTTCACCGTCGCCGAGAGCACGTGTGTTCGTGGCAAGGTTGCCGTGTATAGGATACAGAGGGATGGAAAGCGAGCGAGTGTACGCGAGTTAACGTGTACACGGGGCACACCTTATCGAGTCTTGTGTACACGGTTTGTAACCGCGTCGTCGCTGATGATGACGAACAAGCAGCGCTGAGGCTCGCTCGGTGAGACTCGAGTACGTGCGATAATATCGTCGCGATTTTTTTTCTCCCTCCTTGTTCTCTCTTTCCTCGACTCTCCGGAGGGTTGACGATTCATCGAGACACACACCGCGTATGGAGAATCTCACACGATAACGCGACGTTTTTTCTCTCTCCTTTTTCGGGAGACGTTTTTTTTTTCAACCCTGAGACGTTTAATTTGCTAATGGACTTTTTACGAGGAAAAAAATTCAGCAAGGTGTCCTGGAGGGGAAAATCCTCGACGTAAGAATTTCGGTGGGTTGAAGAAACTTTTATTTTTCACGCATGCGAGAATTCGGAGGAGCTCTCGTGTCTCCATTTATTAGGGTGGAGAAGCTCCGTAGGAGAAAAGAGCAAGACGGAGAGAGGAAGGAGCCAGGAAGGAAAGAATTCCGCCATTACTTATTGAGACGCGGCGAGTGGGTCTCGAGTGGTCGAGGAATCCATCACTTTAGGGTGAAACACGCGTTCAACATCCCTCCGACACACACGGGAATAAATAAAACAGCGTACACACGTTAACAATGTATACGGAGAAATTTTTTTCCCTCTCTCTCTCTCTCTCTCTCTCTCTTTTTCTCTCTTTGGGTGTCAGCGGCAAAAAAGTTCGAGCGTGTTTACAAATGTTCGAGGGTGGGGAGATTTTGTTGAAGCTGACACACGTATGTGTACAAAGGAGGGAGGAGGATCTCAATTGGACCGTTCACGAGTGAAAGATAGATCGCTGGGGATCGCCTTACTCGCGTACTATATACCAGAGAGCACACGACGGCTGTTCGATTCTATTAAACCGAGAGCACACTTAGCTAAGCAACGAAACCTCCCCATTCGGCTCACCAGTCCACCCCTGGCTTTCTCTATCTCTCTGTGTGCGCGCATTACGGAGTAAAACAGCCCGAGGGCCCAACCCCAAAGAGGCTTTTCCCAAGATCTTTTCCTCCCGTTCTCGATTTCCTCGCATTCTTATCTCCTCCGGATCTCTCTTTCGTGCACACTCGAATTACAGAACGGCCTAAAATCCTATTCCCGCTTTACGGATATTTCTTTAACTTCCCCTCTAATTGAGCCATCGCGCGGATGGAATACAAAAAAAAATCGTGAAAGAAACGAGAAAAGGAAAAGGAATATAAATAACCGCCACAACTGAGAGCGAGATCTTTTTTTCATTGAGGTTGAATTTACCTCGATCCTGTCGGTTTTATCCGCATTTACTCCTCTCTTGATCTGATAATATATAAAGAGAAATAAATATCGTTGTAAAATAAAATTTGTAAGAATCTCCAATTAAATGTATTTTACAAAATCAATCGATGTACGGTAGCAAATTTAATCGATTCGCGACAAAATCGTCCCCGGATCGTCCATTCATCGATCATTGATGAATGAATGAGAGAGTCGAGGGAGAAAATCACCGAGAATGAGATGCGTTAACGAGACATATTTATTGTTCGAAAAGTGCGAACGTGCTATCTCGCTCCTCGGCAGTGCGAGAGAGCCCGAGAAGGAATTCGGCGCTTTTGATCATTCAATTAGATCTTCGAAAGCGAGACAAGGAGGAGAGAGAGAGAAAAGAAAAGAAGAAAAAGAAGTACGCGGCGTATTCGTGTTTCTCGAAGATCGTCCGGAGCAGGAACGAGAGAAAGAGAACGAAAAATAAAGAAGAGAAAAAAAAGAGAGAAAGAGAACCGGGGATTAATTAGCCGATGAAATATATTTCTGGCAGAATTTACTCGCATCGTCACAGCACATTTGTTCTGTATTCGTTTGCATATACGCACACACGTATTCAAAAATCTTAATACACATACATATAAATACACGAATATTAAATATTGGCTCTGATATAAATAATATGTAATATATCGCGATGGTGAAGGAAGATCTCGCGTCGGCGATCTTTTCAAGGATCAAAGAGCCATCAACGTATCAGAAGAGCGTGATCATTCTGGTTTCGCGAGACGCGCCTCTCGGCAGAAAAATAAAATAAAACGAAATCTCAGCGACAAATAGAAATAAAAAAGAAATTCTTCCGATCTCCTCGTCTCGATTCTCTCTTTCTCGCTCTCCTTCTCGTTCTCTCCCTCCGATTTCTTTTTCTCTGAAAGCGATGATTAACGATCCCCGTCTCTTTATTATTCTATATTAAATACCATAAAATTTGGGTAGCCTGACTCGACGATAGGTCTCTCATCGTTTTGCTTAAACGAGATAACGGTCTGACAGAGATGCTCGCTTTTGGGTCACAACATCCGAGTCCCATCGTTCAGAGAGCCCCGTACAGAGACGGGCGTTATTGAGCCGCTTATCGAATAATAATCGTCATTTTCACGGAAACGAAATTACAAAAAATCGATTTCGATGAATCGACTGAAATATTATTGCTCATTCGGTCGGATCGCTAGCGACGATTCTCACGAGCGTCATCGCCAGCCTCGAATATATATTTTTCTCCGAGCGCGTTAATTGTGGCGTTAAAAAATCCGTTACGTCGTTAATTAATATTTATGACGTTTAATAACACGAAATGAAGAATTAAAAAATATGTCTCCTCCGTTAATCCGCATAATTAAAAATTCTGTATATTTTTTCCTCGACCGAAACATTCATTCGAGAAGGGAAAAAAAAATTCGAAACGACGGACTGTTTTCTCGATCGTACTCCCGGCGCATAAATATACATGCGCGTACAATTTCTTATCTCTTTAGCACCTTTTTCTCGCTGCTACTCCTCATTATTGCTATACCACCGTGAAAAAAAGAGGAAACGGGAGATAGAGCGAGAGTCGCGGGTCTCGGGGTTTATCCTCGTTTTCCATTCGCCGCGATGTCCGACACGATGATGTCTTGATAGGGAACTCATCGTTAATCGAGCTTTTAATCCCGAAGCATAATATAGCGTGCACGACGAGCGCGTCATACACGGCGACGACTCTCCGCTCGTACTTGTATACGAGCCTTAGAAATATATTTTTCAGCGATAACAAATGTTATTGTGTGCGTGTGTGTGTGTGTCTGGGTGCGCGAGCGCTCGCGATGCTCTCACGCGAGGTAGCGCGAAAGAGAGATGATAATCGAGAAACACCGACGAGGAACGGCGAAAACTCGTTAGAGCCGTAGACACACATATGCACGGAGAGAGAACGGACGAACGTCCTCATGTGCGTGTATCTATCGGGCAACTCGCCCGATTATCTCTAAACGTCGATGCTGTCCGTTCCGAGGACGTATATTATTATATTATACATAATTTTTGTCCATATAGCAATTCTGTAACTCGTACACGCCCGCGGGCGAGAGAGAGAGAAAAAGAAGAAAAACGATGGCAGAAAAATAAAACGCTCTCGGCGAGACTCCGCGGACGATCGTAAAACGTGTGAATCTCGTTCGCAACCGGAAGTCTTCGTGTAGAATGTCTCGACCCTCCACGTCGCGGATCCACAAATCGAGACCATTAAATTCGTTTTTTCTCGAAATAATATTTTTTTTTTCGATAATTAAGTTATTTTTTAGCGTCCTCGTAAAAAGTTATTGTTTTTGTTTCAGTGCACACGTATCGATTTGGACTTTCGAAAGCTGGTTTTCCCAGAGCGACGCGTATATTGGTACACGGGGAAAATTGTATGGGATCGGGATCGACGATCGCGGATTCACGAAACGAGACCATTAAACTCTTTGTTCTGAAGATAACTTTTTTTTCGATAATTGAGCTACTTTTTAGCGTGATAATAAAAAGTTTTTTGTTTTTTTTTCAATGCTCGTATCGATGGTGGGTTTCAAAATGGCTTTTCCAGGATAAAAAACATTGTTATTTAGAATAAATATTCATGTAACTGAAATTCAAATTCGCAGATTCTTTTGTTGAAATTTTTTTTTCAATTTCCAAGTTATTTTCTGGGCTCAATTATAAGTCTTTAATCACAAAAACTGAAAAGTCAAATAAATTAACGGTTTGCTTGTTGTTACAGAAAAAAATTAGACAATTAAGTTATTTTTTCTCAAAATAAATTTTTTTACCAATAATTAAGTTAAGTTTTAGCTTAATTTAAAAGGTTTTTTTGTTTGCTTTTAATCTATCGATTCATACTTTCGAGACCGGGTTTTCCCAAGTCAACGCTTATTGTCACAGGAAAACGTATGGGACCGGAAAGAGAAAAAAACCTCCCATTGACTCCTCGATATTTGTTCGTTCCTTTGCCCCCGAGGATGGAAATCGTCTTTTTTTTCTCCCGTGTAATCCAGGCTGAGAGCTAAGTAGCGGTTTGCCTTGCGACAAGAAGGGACAGTGGGTCAACACACTTTAGAATTTCCCACAAGAATTAGGAAAGCGGAAGAAAAAAGGGAGAGAAAGTGTTTGAGGGTGAGAGCGACGATGATGGCGCCTCTCACCGTGCGCTTTCGTCATCCTCGCAAAACAAACCAAAAAACCTTTTCTCTTTCTATTCCGTGTGCCTCGTATCCTTTCGAGCTCTCAAAATCGGCGAGAATCCCGATGAGAAGGGAAAAACGTTTTTTGTTAAATGGGAGCAGAGCGAGAGGCGCAGCTGCCTTTTCCCTCTCATTTTCCTTTCCCGCGGATATACTCTCCTGTCGGTTACTGTCCATTTTACTCTCGACACACAACATTTGTATACTCTCTAAGCCGATGCACCGGCTCGTACCATTTACCTCCTTCACCACGCGTTTTTTTCAGTGCGTGTTTGCCGACCTCGACCCATCTTCACTCTGTTTGTGCCTCAAGTGTGTTTAAGGCTCCGACCTCAAGGCGTGACCGAGTATTCGCTTCCGAAACATTTTTCCTTGGCCTTCTTTAGCCTCGTCAAACATCCTCGCTCCTTATTTCGCGCAGAGGAGCAAATTATTGCGTGGAAAAAGTCGAGAGGCTAAAAATATGAAAATTCTCAGTCGCGATTTCAGATTTCATGTTTATTTATCTCGTTCTCTCTCTCTCTCTCATTCTGTCTTTCTCTATCTTTTTTACGCAGTAGCTCATCTTCAAGATCACGATGAATAAGCTCGCGGTGAGCCAAAAGCCTCGAGACTCGAACGAGAAAGATTTTTCAAGGGGATAAGCATCGATGCGAGATAATAGAGAGATTCTTGTTCGGTAAGGAAGAAGCGGCGTGAATGGATCTATTGCGCCACCTTGGGCTCCATAATGCGATCTTTCACATCCTGTACATCTTCTTTTGAGCAGGACCAAAGTTTCTACCACACCGTAGGAAGAGAAAAAAAAACAAGAAAAAAACAGAGAGCGTCGTGCAGAGACCAGGTGAAGAAAAAATTGAGAAACGCGTAACGGGTCTATCAGGATGGTGGAAGGGTTCGTGTTTTTTCGCCGCAGAGCACTCGTCGCGGGCATTTTCTGGGTTCGTGAACAAACTCGATCGGGAAGGAGAAAATTTTTCACCCGTGCTGAGAAGAAGAAGAAGAAGAGGAGGACGATGACGAAGAGGGAGAGGAAAGAAACGAGAGGAGGCGAAGACGAAGGGAGAGGGCGCGTCCAGAGACTGCTCTTGCTTGTCTGCGCTGGGCATTTCATTCGCAGCAGGCTGATCGTACGAAATGTGACCGACGATATTATCGTTGGCAAAGTGAGCGCCACGAGTCTATGCAAAAGGTTCTAGCTATACGGAGCGGGGAAAAAAGGAGAGGAATAAAAAGAGAAGCTGTCGTGTGCGTCGCGGTCTACTAGGCTAAAAGGGGGAATGTGCAAGGGAGTTGAGCGGAATGAAAAAAGAAGGAATATAATAATAAAAGAGAGAGAGAGAGGGAGAGCAAGAGGTAAAAAAGAAAAAAAAGGGAAAAATGTAAAGGAAGGAAAAAAAATAGAGCACGAGTAGACGAGGCGACCACAGCGGAACCTCTTCTGTGGCCGGAGGAATAATCGTTGAGAAGAAAACGGTACGAGGGAGAGAGAAAAGACGAAGAAACGTGTGTGTGTGGGAGCAAGTGAGAACAGGTAAAACTCTCATCCAACATTTGAGCTACTGGGCCAAAGGGAGCGAGAGCAATAGCACCGCGACCGTGTGGTAGTTATTCACTGGTATTGGTACAAGGCTAAGAAAAAGAGAGCCTGACAAAGGTCGGCTGCTGCGGCACGCACACACGCGGCGCACAACGAACTCCGAAGCAACCACCGCCACGGCCGCGCCGCCACCACCATTGACATCGGGGCAAAGGAGGACTAGATTTCACGAGCCAGCGATGCAGGATCCGTCAAAGGACGCCGACCGGGCCGCAAAAGGGATTCGCGGGGACCCGGAGGAGAGAAAGAGAGCGACCGAGAGCCGAGATAAAGGACGAGCGAGAGAGGGCTAATGCGCGAGAGAGTGTCTCCAACTCTCTTCGCGGGGTTGCTGCTTCTCCGACCAGCTCTATTATACCGCGGGGGTCGAATCTTTTACACGTATATCGACTCTCTACATCGGTAATATCAAATGCTCCTTCAGGAGAATGAAGCTCCTGGCGGGGAAGAAGCAACGTCAACGTTTTACGAACTTCTTAGCCCTTTAATGGATAAGGTTCTTCTTTTGGTAGGACAATTTTAATGTCATTGAAGGAGAAATTTGATACGTTTTATCGACACGAATTTATTTGAACTATTTTGAGTCAAAGATGATAGTTTTGACTCAATGTCAACGTTTTACGAAATTCTTAGCCCTTTAATGGATAAGGTTCTTCTTTTGGTAGGACAATTTTGATGTCATTGAAGGAGAAATTTGATACGTTTTATCGACACGAATTTATTTGAACTATTTTGAGTCAAAAATGATACTTTTGACTCAATGTCATTCAATGTCTGATGATAAATTCAATGCAGTGTTTGAATGATTTAAAAAATGTCTTTGAAAAGCCACGACGACAGATTTCATTGAATCACCCTCATTTGGGAATACAATATACTGCTTTTAGTGTATGAATAATAAAATATTCAAAAACTACTTTGGACTTCAAAGAAGTTTTACCGAACAAGGACATAATTAAATTGTTTTCAAATCCTCCGACGATCGAAGTGAATTTCCAGATTTACAAAAACTCAAAATTCAGAGCTCTTTGAGAGAAAAATTAAAAAAAAAAATCTTCAACGAAGCAAGGGTTAAAGAAAAAGAATTGACTTAACGACTATAAGTAGTGATTGTTTGGTTTTGCGTTACGTACAGTACTTACATAGCCGTGCTTGTCGCTCATGTTGTTGGTGAGTTTGAGCTTGTGAAAGCTCACGACCTTCTGCATCCACTGTTCACCGCTGCTCGGCGAGTCCGGATGTATGTACATCCTCTTGGGCATTTCCGGATCCGCTTTCCCGGCGACCATCCACCTACTGCGTTTATCGAGGCGAGAAAGAAAAAAAAACAAGAAGAATTTTATTACGACCTATTAACTCGACAACAGCTCGAATAATATTATTTTCTCAGAGCAAAGAGTGAAGCCCTGCGATCCCCCATACAAGTCGAAATAATTTATCGAGCATCGAGAGATCGTCTTCTGTCTTGAAAAGAATAATCGAGAGTATCAAGAAATTATTATTATTTTACTGGAGGAGAATTTCCTCGTATCACTCGACGAAACAAATGTGAGTCGAGAGACTTAGCGATCTATCGTGCATCATATCCGCTTCGTTTATTATCCCTGGCTCACGATTCTCGGCTGTATAAGAAAAAATAAATAAATAAATGGACTATGGAGAAAAAAAATGAGCCGTCCGCAGACTCGATATCTCATGAGGCTTCCCGGAGTTGCTTTTTTTCTCGTCTCTTGTCATTCGCGCTGTCTCGAGACGCACCCAGAGGCAACGTGAAAACTTCTGTGCCCGTACCCAGAATCGATAATTAGACGCGATACATTATTTCGACGAGTATGAGGAATTGTTCGCAGCGCACGCTCCACACTTATCGACGCAGAGAGAGATGGGCATTTTAAGAACTTTTTTAAAAAGCCAATTTCGAGCCCGACTACCTCTGCGTCGCTCGATCTCTTGTGCTTAAGAAATTCGTCAGGATAATCACCTGTTGTGAAACTTATAACGATAATCATCCAATGCGGCGATGTCCATCAGTAGGATGTAGCTAGCCTGTCTGTCTAAACCGGAAACCCACACTTTATAAGCGGGGAACATGCGTCTGCGAACAATTTGCAACAGCAAAGAGAGGGCAAAACACAGCCGATTAGTTCATTACTTTCGTTCACAGCCTCGTTTTTTTTTATCAAATAAACACTAATAGGAACAAAAAAATTGATCGTATCGAAAATTGAATGTGAAATTGATCTCGGCGTTGTGGACGAAACGAACCCGCTGCGAAATTTAGATGAACATTTTATCATTTTTTTTTCTCATTTGTTGGTGGCAGTTTTTCACTCTTAGCTCCTCGACTATCGCCATGGCGGTTCGAGTCAAAAGAGAACGATGTCCGTTCTTCGTTATGTTCTACCTGTTGTGAAATTTGTATCTGTAGTCATCGGCGGCGACGATGTCCAGCAGAAGGATGTATTTGGCCTTCGCGTCCAGACCGGAAACTCGAAATTTCATCTGAGGAAACATCTGCCTAGACCCCCCGACGAATCAACATTTACATACCCCATTAGATCGTTTTTTTCAAAATATATGTCTTAGGGATTAGCATAAAATGAAGAAATAATAATAGAAAAAATATCGATTGAAGAATGATAATAAATTATGAATAAATGAAATTAATGAAAATTGAAAATAAGTTGATGAAAATTAATTGCACGTATTCAGGATTCAGGACGTGAGATAATTTTGACAATTTTCTATTAAATTTTACAATGATTTAAATAAAAAATTTGTTATTTTTTGAAATTTATGAAATTAAAAATTTCATTGAAAATACAAAATTGACTTATGATATTATGAATAATAAATAAAATCAAAGAAAATTAAAAATATCTGAAAGAAAATTGGTTGCACGTATGTATTTCAGGAATTTATTGATCCGTTAATTTGTACGACGTGAGATAATGTTGAAAATTGGATATGAGTTTTAGTAGCTATGTAAAGAAATCAAATTTGTACCAAAAAGCAAGTTAATAGAAACGTGGTAAAAATTCAAAGATTTTCGGAAAATTGTGCCACTTGTATCTTATGAGAATCAAAATATTTACAATTTCATTGAAACTAAATAAATTATCAATTAGACAATAATAAATAACGGGTCAATAAATTCAATAAAGAGTGAAACTATCTGGAACAAAATTGATTGCACTTATATAAGGACTTAAAAATTTATCGATCCATTAATTTGTACGACGTGAGATAATCTTGACAATTCGGCATGAGGTTCGATTTACACAGAAAAAAAATTGATGATTTTCGAAAAGATCGGGTGGCTCGGAGGGTGAGTGACCTCCTTAGTACGATCAATGACGATTTTACACGTCCATCAAGAGGATTTCGTTCCTGCAAGGAAGCATCTGCCTACTGTATATTGCCTGATGCTTCGGTTAATATATGGATTATATCGGAGAATAGGAAGAGGCTCGTCGTCGAGACGGCTCAAAAGGGAGGTGGATCGTTCGCACGATCTCTCTGTGGTTTAACGTCCGCAAAACTTTTTCTTTCCAGCTTCTTCTTCTTCTTCTTTTCCTTTATTTCTATATTCATGCACTTCGGGGAGTCTCGAGGATCTTTAAGCCGGATTATCCGGTGTATCGGTGTCTTCGAGAGAAAAGACGAAAAAAAATAACAGACACACTTTTTGCTTTAGGTGTTGGACCCGTCGGTCGAGAGAATCGTCGATCTGGCCGAGACTTCCTCCAACTTTACTACTCGTTTAACAACGCCGATTGCTCTCTCTCTCTCACTCTCTCTCTTACTCACTCTCCCACACTTCAACGACACAGTCCACTATCGGAAGGATCGATCCACCGAATTGTATAATTATCCCAAAAGTGTAAACGTGGGAGAAACGAGAAAAGAGATTCGGGATCTATCGTAATTTTTCATCTCCGAAATTCCTTTTCCTCTGTTCTCATAGTTATTAGAAAATCATAAACCGTTCGTCAGGTTTTTTTTGTCAGAGTTTCTCCTCGTGACGTGATTTTACGAGCACGCGCGCACTGCGACGGTTTTTTTTCTAAGATCTTTGAGGAAACGAAAGAGGCGCCGGGTCATCATAGATCGCGTCGTATATATAAAGGTCCCTTATTCTTTTCCCTCTTCTCTGACGTCGCCCTTTTCCCTCCGACATACCGAACGATCCGTTCTCAAGAGCTAGCACAGCTTTTTTTTTTATAATGTCTTTGAGACGCGCGAAGATTGGAAAATATGACGAGAAAAAAATTATCCGAAGATCGGTTTCACATAAAAAAAAAGAAATTAAATGGAAAAAATAAAATTCCTTGGATCCCGGAGACGGAGTTCCACAGCTCCTCCCACTTGATTATCCAAATTATTATTCTCACTTCTCTCGGTCAAAATATCGTGCATCGCTCCTATCTGAGCGATATGTGATCGTAAATCTCTTTTATTCCCTCAATTTTGTATCATAAATGCAGCAATAAAAAAAATCCATATTCACTTCCAACTGTAATGAATTTTATTCTTTGTAGTTTCAATATTCAAAAGCTTCATTATCACTGAATGGCTTCTTTGTATTATTTTATCGCGATTCTCAAATAAATAACATTTTGTCTCTACCGGGAAAATAAAAGTTGCCTAATTTTACGTTTGTGGAGAAATTCGAAGTTAATGAGCGATAAAAAACAAGAGCGAAGAAGCGAGATAAGAAGTATTTTCGTGTTGAAGTCCGCGTTCGTCAAGGAGGAGCGAACGAAATACAAAAAGTGAAGCTCTCTCGTCGTCTTCTGGCTCGAGCCGGACGCGGCTCGGAGCCGAGAATTCGAACGTTGCCGCTCGTCCAGCCACACTTCCGGGACACCCCGTACGGATTCCACACGCACGAGAATTCTCCTCGTACTTTCGTGCGTTTTAGATCCCCAATTTCGGTCGGAGAAGACACGGGCAGTCCGCTTTTTTGGCAGGTGAACGAATCGTTTCGTCGAAACGTTCTCGACTCCTCGCTTCGATTTTTCCCCGTTTCATCCTCGAAATAACGAAACAGCTGTAGAGCGATTTTTTTTCTCGTTCGCGGATGTATCTCGTCGTCTTTGTAAAATTGAGAATCTCGCATGAGAAACGTGACGGGCGCTGGTCGTCGTCTCGGACACACGGTCATCGAGTGGGAGCGAGCGCGAGAGTGAAAAAGGGCCATCGGGCATGTTTTATGTCCGGGAGCCGGGCGCGCAGCGTGCGGGAGTAAAAGACGCGAGAGCGTTAAAATCACCGTCTCGACAATACGATCCTTACGTACGAGCACCAACACGGATGCAGGAGAGGCCAACGTTCGAAACATAGTTGCGTTCTATAAGTGAAGGATACACGATATAAAGCGTCCGGAGGAGCGAAAGCAGCAGCGCGTTTCTCCACGTCGGAGCGCGAACTTTGCCGATAAATCGAAGCCTCCGCTCTCTCCCTCTCCCGTTATTTACGGCACGTCATTAAGCACCGAGAGGAGATAGAAGGAGAAAGGTAACGAAGGAGAGAATAGAGCGAGAGAGAGAGAAAAAAAAGTCCAGGAACAAAAAACATGATCGTGTGCGCTAAGAATTCCGGTAGCGTGGTCGCTCAATTTATTTTATCGCGCTCACCTACGCGTCTATCGATTCTATTTTTTAATCTCTCTCCAGAAGAAAAATGACGCTGCGAATTCGCCGAAGGTCGGACACTCGAAAAAATCGTCTCCACGCGCAATTTTTAATATTCGATTGTGCAAAAGTCGGTATCGAGCGATCTAAACATGCGCGCGAGGATCGAGAGGAATCGAGAGCTTAAGGGCGAGAGAGGAAAAAGAATCGGCGCCGGGTTCTCTCTCCTCCTTCTCTTCCTCCTGGTCTCACCGTGTGCCGCGCTTGGACTCTTGTCGAACAAATCGGTACAAACGATCGTCGTAAAGCAGTTAAGGCCTCCAGTTTATACGTGGCTTTCTTTTCTCTCCGACTATTCCCTCTCTCTCTCTCTCTCTCCTTTCTCCTTCTCTTTTGCTACTCGTAAAAGAGAGACGCTAATGGTGGCGAGTTTGTGTCTGTGTTTCGTGTGTATTTGCGTGTGTCGGGAGGGATCCACAACGAGGTTCCAGAAGAAAGATGAGCAAGCTGATAGGGAAACCGATAGCTGCAGCGCGCGCGTCTTTTTCTCCTCCTTTCTACACGTTTTCTCCTTCTATTTACCTTTCTCTCTTTCTCTCTCTCTTATTCACGTTCCGTTTCTTCATCTGTCTCACGAATTTCGTCCTCTCTCCTCCTCTTTATCGTACTGAAACTTCTCGTGTCGTCCTGGAGAACGAGGACCCCCGCAGTGAGAGAGAGAGCCTTCGCAATCGTTGAACGCGCGGAATTCTCAAAGTCTTTTCGCCCTCTCGCTCTCTCATCCCTTGCTCTCTCTCTCTCCTCGCCCATCTCGCTCTATCTCTCTCTCTCTCTCTTTCTCTTTGCGATCTTCTCTGATGGCTCTAAGTTTCGTCACGACAGTTTTCCCTCTCGTCGTTTCGCATTTCAAACTTTTTGCTTTCCTTCCTCGCTTTCGTATTCCTCTCCCTCCTCGTCTCTCATCTCGGTCATCTCTTTTCTCATTCTCCTCGAGTGATACGTGTTTTTTTTATCCCTCCTTTGTTTTTTCGTGCTTTCTTCGTGTTTTCGTGTCTGGTGCGTGGCTCATCGCCGAGTTGTCATTTTTTCTCTTCCACGAGCAAAGGCTAGCTCGTCTCTCTCTCACTCTCTCTCTCTCTCTCTCTCTCTCTCTTACTCTTTTCTTTTTGAACGTGTGTGCGCGCGCGCGGCGTCTCTTTGTCGCAGGGAGATAGACGAGTGCGCGAGGCTCGCCGTTGCGGTGACAAGACTTTTCGTACGTGTGCGAGCGAAACGATTTAATCTCGCGGCTCTGCTCTCGTTCTCTCTTTTTCAATGCAAAGCCCAACGGTGGACAGTCGTCCCGTTGTTAAACTCGGTCAGCGGAGTGAGCGGATAAAAAGATGATTCAAAGGGGACAAGAGAGAGGCGACGTCGGTTCCTCGTGTCTCGGAATCTTATTAGAATCGAGGAAAAAGAAGACACAAGAAAAAAATCTCTATAGTCGAGGAAAGAGTCAAATGGAGTTCACGCGCCTCTTTTATTTCGGAAAATCCGCACTAATGAGCTTCGAAGGCCCTCGAGCACCCGAGTAATTAAGTCAGGTACGGAGCCGGATATTTCGTGACCGAGGTCATGAAAATTTCGAGAAAATGACGCGTCTATATCGAAAGTCATCTCGTCGTGTCTCAAGGAGGAAGGGGACTTTCAACGCCTCTGTTTCTTTCTCTCTCTCTCTTTTATCTCCCCGCAGCTCTCTACGTCACTCACTCGCTCTCTATCTCTATCTCTCTCTCGCTCGCTCTTGCGCTCGATTTTCGCAACAGCGGCGAGCTTGATGTGTGCGTTTGCGTCCGAGAGACACTCCGAGAGTGCACATCAGGCTTGCGCAGTAGTTTGACTCCTTTCCCGGAACTCGTATAGATTCGATGATAGATTCAAAACGATACAAGTTCAACCGCACGTGTACTCTCGCAAGGTACACACGGCGTCCTTTTGAAAAAGTCAAAAGCCCGTAACTCTCGGGCTAAACCGGAAATTACAATGTTTCCTCTCGCGTAGCCCTCGCGCTGAGTCGTTTATCAGGAAAAAAAAGGTGGCGAAATGGCTCGAACGTCGAATATTCTTGGTAGCGAGCGGAAATTGAAAGTTCGAAGTTACAATATTTTTTTTTTTTTCAGCGGAGAGAGAGAATATGTCTTCGGGAGTGATCATCGACCGGGGCTCGTTTATTTTCTCTAGTTGTTAATCTACGAATGTGTGTATACGAAATAATCGTCGATCGGGAGAGCGATTAATCAGTCCGCAGAGGAGAATTTTAATAACCGCATGGAAATGCGCGTGTAGGCTGTGCGTCAAAAAATAAAAGTCTGTCGGTGTCGACCATCTGCCAAAGCCGGCACGTCGCCCATTCGGCCAACCATGAGGCCATGTAATCGCGAGCTATCCTTCTTCGCCTTCGGATTAATTAAAAATCTATATATCCCGGTAAAAAATATACACGAGAGAGCACGAGGAACGTGCTCGTTTCAACGAAAATATTCCTCCGAGTTAAATTGGGCCACCCGGTATAGAAGATTGCAGGTTACTCGCACGTTTTCTCAAACAGAATTGTAACGATCTCTCGCACCTTTTTAGCGCGACGAAAAAAAAAAAGAGAACGATAAAATTTTTAGCTCTTCGTCATGCGACGTTCAAAAACTTTTCCATTCACTTTTATCCTTTTTTTTTACTCTTACGAATATACTTTTTTTTATGATTTAACGTGCGAAAATTTTGAAAAGAGGATACGAAAAATTCTTCGGGATCTTCACAGCTGGCTCGGAGTTTCTTCTCGATCGCGCTCGAGAGGAAACATCGCGTCAAAAAGTATGCTGAGAGAGAGAGAGAGGAAGACAGGGCGGAGGGAGAAGATGGTTATAACGTAAGAAAACCGTGGTGGAAGTTTGGCTGGCGCCACTCGTTATTTATACGAGCATTGGAAGGGGTGAAGAGACGAGGAACGAGGAAGAGAGGGCAAGGGGCCCGAAGGAAGACTATCCCGAAGAGATGAGAGGGGAAGAGAGAGCGAGAAAAAGAGTGAGAGAGAGCGAGAGGGCCCGAAGAGGGTGGCGAAGAGACGCCGAGACGCCCACTAAATTATTATTTGTTCTTGGCGAGCCATAAACGCCTAAATTATACCGTGGCTACCTTCGAAGGGGCCCCGAGGGCCCCGCAGCGTGCGAGAGATCGCTTCGACACGGTTCTTTCTCTCCTTTTACTTTATACATATATATATATATTTATGTGTGTGTATATATATATTTTTTTTCGTCTCTCTATCTCTCTCTCTTTCTCACTCTCTTCATCGCATCTTCCTTCTCCCTCGCTTTCGCCTCTGTCCATTTTTCGAGAGCCTTCGGGCCTCAAAACTCTGTATTTCTACCGAGTACATCGATCCTCGGCGTGACAAAATATGCGGTTTTTCATCTCGAGTGAGCTTCATCAGCTTTTCATGAAAATCGCGAGGAAAAAGTACGAAAGAGATTGACACTCCGTGTTTTCTTCTTTTTTTTTGGACACGGTTTTTTTCTTCTTTAGATCACACTGATTTTCTCACCTCTCGCGGCGGAAATGAAGCTTAAAATTCAAGACCCGAGGTCGATGCGGGGCACATCGATCGTCGCGGCGTGACGAAATATGCAGTTTTTCGTCTCAACTTAAGCTCCATCGTCGCCTCTTCATGAAAATCGTGGAGAAAGAGCCACAAAAAAAAAGAGATCCTCACCCCGTGTCCTCCTTCTTTTTTAATCGCTATTTTTATCTTTTTCAAATACGGCTGATTTTTCTCAACATCTCACCTCTCGCGCGGAAATAACGCTGAAAATTCAAGACTCTCGTTTTTCTTTTTTGCCACGGCGGAGAAAAAGAGATCGAGAGTGCGTGGAGCGAGGGTGAGTTAAAAGGAGGAAGCAAAGAAGAAGAAAAAAAAGGAAAAGAAAAAAGAGGGCGGGAGGGAGGGAGGGGTGGGGGGAGGGAGAGGGAGGAAGGGAGAGAGAGAAGAAAAGCACTCGGAGTTATAGGCGCATGAACGAGTAGCCCCGTTCGCGTCAGACACACTGAATGAAAACGTTCGCGGACTCGAATGAATGCTCGCGCGTCGAAATAGCCAGAGAACATTTGTACGTGCGACTATAGGTATGTCTATATGGAGCACACACCCGGAGTAGTAACCCGTTCGTTCTCTCGGCTTCTCACGTCTGGCATAATAAGCCCACAGACTACGTACACTCATCCTCAGCCCAAGAGTACACACCTCTCTCTTTCTTCCTCTATCCATCCCCCCCACGCCACCCCCGAGCCCGCAATCTCTCTATACCTATAGACACCTTGCAGCATCAACACTTTACACTATCTCTCCATTTCTCGGGCATTTCGCATTGAATTCACGTGTATTTGTCCGGGCGGCATACACAAACCCCCGGGACTTCTCTTTGGCGCAAAACCGATGGAAAGGGTTAGACCTCGGTTTGTCAATGTGTACTTTTCGCCATGAAATAAGCGGAGAGCGAAAGAGAGAGAGAGAGAGAGAGAGAGGGAGGAAAAGAGAGGAGTACGAATGTATGGTCCCTTCAACGTGAAATGATCTCTCGTTTTTTTCATATCGAGGACGGGGTGAATTATTTCTTGCACCTTCGAGCTAAAAATTCGTAAAGTGAATTTACATTTTTGCGGATTTGGTTTTTTTTCAAACTGATTAATTTAGTTCGTGATTCGAAGTAATGAAATTTAATGTGTAAGGTCTCGTGGATGGTGGGAAGGTGTGGAAAAGGGATGATGCGGAGGGAGCGAGAGGTTTGCCCGATGGTATCTATTCGCAGCGAGCACGTCTCTCTCCGCGAAGGGCAAAAACGCGAGAGGGTGCAAGCGCGAAAGCGTACACATTTATATCTGGCCATGCGCGCGGGTGTGCGTGTCGCTCCCGCGTGTACGAGGCTCTCGGATATAACGAGAGGAAACGAGAAAGCAGGATAAACCGAGAAGGAGGGAGAGAATGAGTGAGAGAGAGAGCGACAGAAAGAGAGAGAGAGAGAAAGAGAGAGAGAGAGAAGAGTAGAAGGAGATTCTCTGGCGTAACAGCTTTCTATTTGCATACTACCCCCTTTTCAGCCTCGCCCTTCGACACCAACGGTATTTGCATTGAGAAATTGGCCGCCAACTACGCCGCAGCCACCTCTTCGCTCGCATACAATCTCCGTCTCTCTCTCTCTCACGTTCTTTCATGCTATTTCGCCTCAACGGCGCAAAGATCGCAGCGAAAATGAGAACACCAAGCAGCCTTCCTTTCTCGTTTCCTATTTTATTTTTCCACTTTCAATCTCGTTGATTAAAGGGCTTCGATGTCTGACATTTGGCGAAAGTACGAAAAACGTTATGATTTTTTTTTTTACATCGGTTCGATAATATTCTTTTTTCTAGGGTATGTTCGCGAGCCGCTAAACGCGCGCAGGGAGGCTGCATAAGAGCGAGTGCTCGCCTCTGAGAGATGGCGGAAAGGGGACTTGCGAAAACGAACCTCGATTAATATTCGTGTAATTTCGCTAAATGCGAAAAAAATTATTTTTTTCAAATATTTTTTAAATTTTATTTTGGAAAATTGAAAAAATTTGATACTGAGCCAATAATTATTTAATAAAATTTTATGTGTGTGAGGTATTGTATTAAAAAATTATTTTATAAATTATAAGAATTTTTTCTGTCTAAATTCATTAATTTTTGGAGTCTGTTTTAGGAAGAATTAGAGACGAACTTGTGAAAAATTGTAAATAATGTTTCGAGAAAAAAGAAATAATTGCACTCACGATAAATATTTTCGATTACGAATTAAATTTAAAGACGAAAGTTCAGTGAATTTTCAAACGCGACTTATTTTTTGCAAGAATGACGATATTGAAACTACAGAGCACCGATGGCCTCGATCTGACCGAAACAATAGAAAAAATTGTGAACGTCAGAGTCTGCTCGCCAAAAACTTTCGATGAGAGAAAGTTTAGTCCAGAGTACATCGACGAATGTTTTACGTTAACTATAAAACAGATTCGAAAGCACGAAAAAAAATAGTATACCAACAAACTCAGAGCATGATATAGAACGTTGCAAATTTTTCTCTCAGTGAAAAGCACAGATTCGCGAGCCGGCTAAACGTGTATACAGGGAGGCTACAGAAGAGAAGGATCGAGTGCTCGCCTCAGAGAGATAGTGAAAGAAAAGAGAGCCAAAGGGTGAAGAAGGGACTCGCGGGAACGAGCCTCATTTATATATATAAATATTCGAAGATGGCAGACCAGGAGTGAGGGAGGGAGGGAGAAAAAGCGAGCCGGACGGTGCGGTAAGAGAGAAAGAGAAGGAGGAAGAAGAATAAGAAGAGAACTCGGGAGCATGCAGGCAACCCTTTGATTATCACACTCACACGACGGCCTAGCTGCCGCGCGCTGCTTTGCAGCTCTCCTCTTCCTGCCTCTTGCTTTTTTTCTCTCCGACACGCATGTGAATGTAGAAGAAGAGAAGAACACGCCGTCACGTCTTCATCGCCTTCATTCGAGTTTACTCCCGTTTCTCGCCGAAATAAAGCCGCCCTGTCTTATTCTTTCTATCCTCTTTGCCTCGTGCATACAGCCGAGCCGCATGTGCTGAATTATTTCCTCAAAACAAGCGCAACGCGAGCGCAAAGTAATAAACGTTCACTGGTTATCTTATTAATCTTCCGTCTTGACAATTGAGTCCATTAATTTAGCGATAAATAACAAACGCGAATCCGCGACAACGAAATGGAAAAGAGAGAGAAAAAAAAGCGTACCGAGGAAAAGTACTCGTTTTCCTGTCATACCGAATGACACGCGCCTTGTCCGACAAGGCATTAATCATTTTTCCTCTTTTCGTGCGCGCACCTATCTCTGCGAATCTTTTCGTTCGTGTTATTCGTGCCAGAAAACATCACAAGTCACATATTCACGTACTGGGTGTCCCGGAAGTGTGCGGAACAAATTTCAAAGTTTAATTCAAGACAGAAGTTACAAAGCGTATGCAACGAGGACGAGAAATTCGACTCTTGAATATCAATTATCATTTTTAATTCATTTCTGTGTATATTTTTGTTAAAAAATACGAACCGAAGTTTCGTTGCATCAAATTGAATCATCGAATAAAATATATTTGAATAAAAAACAAATTAATAATTTGTCAATGGATTTTTGTAAATTTTGAAAAATATTCAGAAGATATTTTATATCAAATGTAAAAACTTTATCAAGAAAATCTGGAAAGAATTTTGTCACTTTACATCGAACTGACAAGTGAAATATTTACCTGATAAAAAATTGGCACTTTATGATTGAATTTTTATCAATTTAAATAAAAAATATTCAGGGGACACCTTGTACATGTATTTATGCAGACATGTTATATCGGAAGGCAAAAGTGTAGCTCCGAGGCTTTCGTATAGGTGCGTTTCCATAACGGAGCCAGTTTTTAAAAATGATCGAATTGCACGCTCTTTGGTCTGTCGACACGAGGAGAACGCCTATTTCACGAAACGCAGCACACTTGTGAAAAGCTGAGCAGATAGCTGGTCTGCTTGTAATCGGTCATTATCTATTCACGCCACTGGCACACACCAATATAAATGCTAAGTGGCAGGCGTCGTATGTGCGTGATATAGGTGGTCCCTTCGACATTGCCAGCGTGTGTAGAGACACATAAATACACGTATTCATATTCACGAATACACAATTATGGAAATAAAGATCCAGAATATATACAAATTGTTGGAAAAAAAGCGTTAATTCGCATGACAAGGGTTCAAATGGCATTCTCTATAACTCTAGGAGGTTTTCATTCAAGTATCGAGCATCGATTGACCATATAATCACTGTCAAAAGCTCATTTTTTTAAATTAAATCGCGCTCTAAGCGATTTGAGTAAAATTTTCTTTTTTTTGGTTCGAGGGAAAATTCTTTCGAATAATTTCTTGACACCCAGTGTATGTTTTCTTCCTTTATACATACACGGAACATATGTATATGATGAGTATATTATGTGGGTTGTCGTCTCGTACATCACGAGTCTCATATCTACGAGTGACGACAATCGGTGCGAAGAAACATGTGCGTAAACTCGAAGGTAACTCAGCTATAGTATCATATCTACGCTATTATTTTTAAGCGATAGGATTTTGAAGTTCCATTTGTTTTTACAGGAGGAACGAAATGTCAAGAGTTACCGGGGCGTAGAATTATATTTATTTTTTTGTCACGTTTATACGTGAGAGGATCGGATACGAATTTTCACGCGTTAGACGTGAGAACGATCGGGAGAAAAAATCGCGCACGCGCCGAACTCTTCGAGCGGGGTCGCGAATTAATTCATTCTCTGTGTCTGGAGCTCGATCGCGATTAACGAGACAGGGAAAAAGAGAGAGAGAGAGAGAGAGAGGGCAACAGGAGTAAGGCGGGCGAGAGGTCGATGAGTGGGCCGAGAGAGAAAGAGCTCGCACAATTATTTTTCTTCGATTCACCTCGCGAGAGATCCGCACGATCATTCCGGGCTAAATCCCCCCAGGGCAAGATTCTCGCGCGATCGCTAATTTCGATGCGAACTACGTATTCGTGTTTCTCGAAGGAGAATCGTGCCACGAGGTCCCAGACAGCAGCACCGACAATTTAAGAATAAAAAAGATATTATTCCCGGCTAATATTTTTTATGCCTCTAATATTCGCATGAAAAAAATAAAAAATTGTTCATTCTCAGAAATTTGATGCTCGATAATTTTCTACCTGAACCCCAATTTTTTTGATTCACCGTAAAAAATTGTTTTTATTCTACTTTTTGATTCGAAAACACAACAAAAAATGAGCGACAGGAAATTTTCTTGCAATTACGCGAATAAAAATGTTGCCGTACAAAGTAAAATGTATTATGTCAGGATAAAGAGAGAATCCAACGTCATCTCGTGACGATCGATCGACAAGCGTCCACGCCCGGTTGTTGAAAGTTGTTCGCCCTCTCGGTCGCTCGCACGAGCTCGAGGCAGGCACCTATATTGCCACTTTTGATGCAGCGTGTACGGCCAGCAGCCTTACGAATGCGCCTATATGTGCGCGCACGCACACGGTCTCGGGAGTGTGTACACTGCATTTATGTACGTTCAACGCGAGCAAAGGATTACATGCATGAAACGCGAAGCAAAAAATCGCGAATAACGCCCCGCGATCTCACACCTTTGCCTCTGTCTCTCTTTTTTTTCTTTCTCTCTCACTCTCTCGCTCTCTCTCCCTCTCTGTCTCGAATCAACTCCACCTTATCCCTTTAATTCTTTTCTCTCTTTTTCTCTCATGCTCCCGGCCCAACGTGTTGCATGTGTGTAAGTGCGAGGATTACATATCCTCGCGATCAGTTAAGCCGAGTGAAGAAGATCCAGCGCAGCTCTCTCGCACACACGCACGCACCCCGATAATAATACCAGCAGAAAATAATAATAATAGGTGTCGTACACCCGTCAATCAACGCACGCTCTTTTTCCCGTAACTACAAACTGGCAATACGCAATTGGGATTGTATGAGCGTAAAAAATGTAGAGAAAAAAAGTTTAATGGTACGAGAAGCGAAATATGTCCGAGAGAGCTAAATATAAGATGTGGCGAGAATATTATTTTTTTTCTTATCCGTTCCTTTTTTTAATTTTGAAAAATAAGTTTCGTAATTATTATCGCGGCGAGAGGATAAAAATTTTTATTTCTCGGCCCACATCTGCGGAATGTATAATCGAACGAGTGCTACGTGTCGGGAACAACTGTCCACGCTTATAGACCGGAATATATCGAGCCTGAGCGCGGAAGAGCTGGATCGTCGTATAATTAATTGGTGTATAGGCGAACGAGTGAGCGAGCGAGCGAATGAGCGGTGTGCCCGCAATAATTAGCACCCCATTATTTACTCCGCGAGCTCGAGGCGAGCGCTGAAATTTCGCTTTCCTTCGCAACACGCGCGCTCTTCTAAATATTTATCCGAATTTTTTTATATATCACCGAGGAGCGAAATATACACGCCGATGTGAAACGACTTTGGAAAGCGCGATCGTGTACGGTTTTGCTTCGACAAAAGAGCGAAAAAAGGATACGCAACGTTTTCTCTACTTTACGAACAATTAATTTATTTATTTATTTCGGACACGATGTGTGTGCGCGCACCTCTGATGAACTGGACGAGAAAATGCCTCGCGTGTGAACGAGCCCGATGCGCTATCTCGTAATCGCGTGTGCAAGTGCGTTCTTTTTTTGAATTATTATTATAACATTATTATTATTGTTGTTGTTGTTTTTTGTTGATTTTTTTTTCTCGCAGCCTTGGAATTGCGAGCTCTGTGTGTACAGGTAAACGGGTGTAAAAGTGGGATGTATATTGAAGGGCTCACGAAGTGCCTCGCACCAGAGATAAGGATGTTTCTCAGCACGTTTGTGTGCGAGTAAATTAAAGCTTACACGAGAAGAGATAATGAATATGGCAGAAGTGCGAAAACGCCATAAAAATAGTCATTAAGCAAATTGAAAAACAAAAGGAGAGCGAGAAAAAGGGGCAAAGACACACATTGACGCGCGGACGAGACGATGCTTATCAGGATCGAATGAAATTTCATTTCTCGATGATGCAAATAAATTTCTAGATGACGTTCTCACCGAGGGAGGAGAACGCGAGAGAAGTCGGGAGCGATAGACTCGTTTTTTCTCGCTCTCTCTCTCTCTCTCTCTCTTTATCTTTCTCTCTCTCTTACTTCGAACGTTGACTTTGAAAGCCTCGAGTCCCGGCTCATGCTCTTTCTCTTTTCCTTTTATTTTCGGGCTTTACCGCAGCGCGAGTCCTACCAACGGGAATAAGGGAAAACCGAGCAAAGGAGCGCCATGCTTGGATTTTCGAGAGAGAGAGAGAATGCGCGTATTCGCGAATCTGAACGCGGCACAATCGCGGAACGCGATTTTCAGAATCACACGCGCGTGCTGAGAAAAAAAGAGAGAGTGAGAAAGAGCAAGGGGTTAGACCTGCGAAATATACATTTTTATATATGTATTTTATATGTATATATTTTTATATAACACACATATATATTCGAAAGAAAAAAGGACATAGAGAAGGGAGTTATAGGGAAGAACTTTTTCAGTGGGAAAAATAAAAGAGAAAGAGAGAGAGAGATGAGGTTCGCGGAGGAGAGGGAAACGGCACTACAGCTAATTACCGTCCCCGGGACAGCATGTCGTTCTCTCTTCATCTCTCGACCCCGGGGGAACTCGCGAGTGGAGCGCGACAGAGAGAATTCTCCACCTCTGACTTCGACACATCCACGCTCTCACCCATCATCTGTATACGTCTCCCGTGTATAATATTTTTTTCGCCGCGCGCGCATTACGGGAAAAAAAAGCGCGTGAGTGGAGCGAAGAAGCGTAAGAACGAGGGTCGTTGAATCTAAAATTCTCCGGTGAGATTAAAAAGGACCCAAGTTTCCGGATCTCGGTTGCACTACTTTTTTTTTTCATCACTTTCTCTTTTTCCACCGAGATTCCAGAGGCTCTCCGCGAATCACGGGAAACGAGGACGATTAATCATCGCGCGAGGGTCGGCTCGAGAGAGAGAGAGAGAGAGACGAGGAACGATCAATTGGAAATAAAAATTCTTCTCGATACTTCAAGCTCGAGGATCGATTTGGAAAAATGGAGCTTTTTGTCTTCGAAAATTTCGAGTAGTCGAGAAATGCGAGTGTGCACGAGGTGGTGCTCGAAATAAGGCCGGTGAGTGGGGTTACATGTGCCTCGTTGAAATTCATCCGCGGAGATGCATATATACACATATATAATATATGCGTATATATAAGTACAGAGGGGAGAGAGTGGGGGAGCGCGAGATGATGCGATATGACCGCGCGCGTGTATAATGCACTGGATGCACAGGGCGAATGTACACAGAGCGCGGAGAGTGGTTTTTCTCGCTTCCATCGTCAGCAGAGAGCGAACGAGAGAAAGAGAGAGAGAGGAAAACATTGGCAGATTCATCTGGGTACGGGCAGCGAGAGCACGTGGTGGATGCTGATTCTGCTCGTGTGACGTTGCATGAAGAAGAAGGGCGAGGAGCCAGGGTGAAGTTGGAGCTCGCGAGAGAGCGGTATATACAGAGTATCGTTCTCGACCGCCTGAATTCTCGAGAGGGTAAGAGAAATGAAAGTAAAGAGAAAAAAAAAATGAATGAGAGAGAGAGAGAGAGGCGAAATATAGAAAAGAAAAAAACTATGGAGTGTGACACGCGCCCGTTCCCTCCCCTGTCGATCCAGCGTACGTGCACTGAAAGAATCTTTGAGCGTGAATTACATTTTTTTAACGACCCGAAATTGGAAAATTAGCTTATGTTAGAATCAAGTTGGCATCTTAATTAGTATTTAAATGGAAGTCTCTTGAATAATTGAGAGAGAGAGAGAGAGAGAAACTCAAAGGGGGCATCTTCAGAAATAATTCAAGTTGGAAATTGAAAAATGAGTTTGTCACTTTGACTTTTTTTTTCTTCGTCTACAACGAGATAATCTCTCAATCTTGTGTACATTTTGAACGCCCGTTTGCTCGGGCTCTCGTCTATTTGAATAACTCGGAATCGAGGAACGAGGGAAGGCGTGTTTTACGATTTGTTTGCACTCCGTGTGTCTGTTGGATTTGAAAATCAGAGAATGAGAACATTACCGGGATAGAAAGAGAGCGAGTCGGACGATTTTAAAGAGCGACGAAGGGCAATCCGGTGATACGTATCCTCGTGTGTGAGTTTTATTGGCTCGCTTGCGTGCGGCAAAGTGGATTGTCCCGAATCCAACGAGCTACCGTAAAAGCGCGTCTTTCTCATATTTATTTATTTATTATATCCTCGTCCCGAGAGGCACCGGCTGTTCATCTCGTTCCATAACGAGACCGACATTACGGGAGACGCCAATAATAAAAAAAATGAAACGCATGCATTTTCAATCAGGAATACCGATGAAGCAATTTTCTTCGAGCCCGATTCCAAGAGCTTTCCTCGCAAAAGTTTCAAAGTGCGGGCAACTTTTCCCAACGACTCTCGTTAGCATCGATCGCGTTCTTCGTACTTTGCAAAAATGCGTAAATCCTCAACGCTCATTCATTATTAAGCCCAAGGTAAAATGGTACGGTTTTACGCTCGTAAAGGTAGGCAACCCTTCGCGATCATTTTCGTTGGAGAGTCATTTCGTTTCCTACCACCCCGAAGAGTCAAGTAGGAATAATGATATTTCGTAAATTATAGGAATCCGGGTAAATTGCTTTCGAGGATTCGAGTCACGCGAGGAAGAGAGAAAATGAAAAAGAAAAAAAAGCGAAATGTCTCGGGCGAAATAATCGTATAAATTGGTGCGAATTGGCGAAATCGCGAATTTCAACCCCGAATTGAGGAGAGGACGAGCGTCTATGAATTTAGCGAACGCCGGAGAATATCCTCGGAGCCTCGCGTCGAGGACGCGGAGATGTGGGTGCCCCGAGGCCCCGCGGGGGTTCCTCAATGGCCGGGCAATTTGAGATGCAGCTGAACAGGAGAGAGGATGCTGTAACCCGGAGTAAAAGAAGAGAGAGCCAAAGGAGAAGAGAAGAAGAAGAAGCAGAAGAAGAAGAAAAGGAAAAAAAGATGAGAAAAGGAGTGGAAGGCTCGCACGGAAGGAAGGGAGGGGGGCGCGAGTAATTTTGGGCCCAAGGCCCTCCGCTATACATCGTTCTCTCGCTCCTCTCGGGCCCAAGAGAGAGAAAGAGAGAAAGAGAGGGACAGAGGAGTCTCGCGACTGACGCCAGCCGGACCAGCTCTTTCGTGAAGTTGCACCGTAGAGATCGACCACAATGCTCCATCCGCGTTCCCATACACACTCGGGCATTGAGAAATATGTACACATCGATGCGGGGATAAACGATGATGTATTTCGTGCACAAGCTTACCGGATGATGGCGAGGGAGAAAAGGAAGAGAAGGCCAATATATGGTGGAGAAACGATGACGAGAGAGAAAGGGACGTCCGTATATGAGGGCGCTGAGGGAGAAAGCGAGAGAGAGAGAGAGAGAGAGAATCCTCGAGAGAGGCTCTGGAACCCTTCCCTCCCTCCCTCAGGTATAATATCTCGTTTAGAAAGATTACAGGTTCGAAGAGGCTGCCAATGTATAAAACAAACATCGTTAACCAAGACCTATACTTAAGATCCTTCACTCTGTATATAACTGTGTCTTCCAACACACACACATACTTATATATACACATACATATTTCTATCTCTATCTCTTTCTCTTTCTTCGCTCTTCCATCAGGATCGTCTCGTTTCCACTCCTTATCCAATTCTCCCTTGACTCTTTCGTGTCGTCTCTGCCCAGTCTCGTCATTCTCGAATCTATCGCTCAGTTGCTGAGTCACTTTTACTATACGTGCGCTATATATACGTGAAATTTACTACTCCGTGACTGCAGAGAAAGTCTCTTCTCTCTTAGCGAGAAACGGAGAGATCGAGAGAGAGGAAATTTCGCGTAGGTCTCTTCAGGAACTTCACTCTCTCTCTCTCTCTCGCTCGTTTCCATCCCCGGAGGTCCATCAAGCTCCTTCTCCTCTTCGCGGTTTTTCTCACTCTTTTTCTCGCCGAGAGAGACAGAGATACGAGTACACAGTACGAAGTGGGCGATCTACCCGAGATATGCATTTATCTGCAGCGTCCGTGTGCGAGGGCAGCGTGTACGTACAAATCGAGCTGCGTACGTACACATCGTAACATCGTGAGATTCCTCACGTGTTCGCGAGCTTGTTTCAGGTGGACCTCGTTCCTCCCTCCCTCTCTCTCTCTCTTCAGGTCTTTTACAGTGTAGAAAAGAACCCGAGGCTCCGAAGTGTTTGTAATTCGTGTGCCCCCGGGGCCCGTGTACACACGGAGCGAGGTTGTTGCATCTCGTTCCACAGCACACGCGCGATGTGTGTGCGTCGACAGAGCCCAGAGGAGCGAACATCTCGCATATTGAGACGTATAGAAACCACACGACGGACCCTTCCCTCTTTTTTCCTCCCTCTTCGTCCCTCTCTCTCTCTCTCACTCCCTCTCTCGCACTCTTCCTCAACGGACTCTTCGAGCGATCTCTCCCCGGGTTTCGCGTAATTTCCAACCTGTGTAATTATCGACCACCGCGTTTGTTTTACGTTCGTGGCAAGCGCAGACTCTCTCTCGTTCGTGTGTGCACACACCTTCGCACGGTTATGTGTACGAAGTGAGCTTTCGCGTGTGTTGATCACTCTCGCTGTATAAGATCGAGCTATACGAGAGCAAGAAAGTATCGTGTATCCGCGTTGCAATGTTTCCTTCTCTTTCTCTCTTTTTCTTCAATATATCTCGACGATTTAACCACCGTTCTGCTTCTGCTGGCTCCGTTGGCCCGGACTCGAGGCTCTCTCGAACGCTCCTTCCCCTACTCCGTGCACGCTTCGCTCCCTTTATTTTCATCTCGCTCTCTTTTTCTTTCTAGCTAGACATTAGCCTATAGTCACGGAATGACGTGCTGTATCGCTTTCGCGTGCGCTACGACGACGACGACGACAACGAGAGAGAAGGATAGGGAAGCGAACGAGGGCGGGAAAAATTATCGATCGTTCGATTTATCGATGCAGATTGATTTAGGAGCGAGCTCATGCGCGAGATCGTTGCGACAACGATGCCGACGAAATCGACGAACAAACGGATAAAAAGCCTCGGAATTCATGCCCGAGGAGAATTCCGTGCAACTTTTTACATACGCGACGGGGAGTATCAAAATTCTAACGTGTGTATGAAGAACTTTTTTGTTCTCCTCTGCACGCCAAAAGAGACGAGTGGATGTATACCTGGATGATATTTTTTCGTTGAAATTTCTGAAAAATGGGAACGATAAGAATCGGCGAATGGGAGAGGGAGAGGGAACGAAGGGGAGGGAAGAAGAGACCGTGAGTTACGTTCGTCGATTCGAGACGGTACACGCACCTGTCTCTCGGACAGGTTAAATATTCAATGCTCGCGCGAAAGCGCTGGCGTCGCGTACGATGCTCGCGTTTGCCACGATCCCGGGGACAAAATTCACGATGGTTAACCCCCGAGCTAATCCGCGATATCGTTTACCGTCCGATGAATTAATGAAAATTTTCAAACCGCACCACCGGAATATTCGCTTTGAGAATAATTGACGAAATACGTTGAGAACGAAATTTTTCTATCGCTCGAGCGAAAAAGTGAAAGCGTCGCGACAATGTTCACGTGTGTCGTGCATGCGACGAAAAAGTCTCTTGTCTCGCGACACCCACGTAAAAGCGTACGTACGAAATGCCGCCCTCACGTGAAGGAAATTATAGAGGAAGAAAAGGAAAAGACCATTCGCGTTCTCATTCTTCAGGTTTTTCCTCGATTCTCGTCTATAGACTCGGGGCGGTAAGAAACGTACCCCGCGAGCAATAAAGAACGAAATTCTAAAGCGCACACGTTCCTCTGTATTTATTTGCCCGGCTCGCCGCGACGTCTGTTTTCACTCGGCGAATCGCGTTCGATCGCGATGCAGAGAGCGACGTAGAGTTCGCTGCCGTTGCAACGCTGCTTGCTCTGACATAGCGATGAATTATAAAACGATCGAGGGAGAGAGAGAGAGAGAGAAAGCTCGCGAATTGAATTTTCACTCGTCTCTGAGTTTGTTACGCGAGTAGCGCAAAAAGCATCGCTAACAGCCCGATATGGAATCGAGAGAGCGAGAGAGAAGAATTCGGTGAGAAGAATGAACGAGCGGGAAGGGTATTCATAACGAGGCTTCGTCTATAGCGAGAAGGAAAGCGAGAGGGATGAAGGGGCGACACGCGAAATTGGCTGCCAAATGTGTTTGATTAAATGGCCCGGGCGACACGACAAAATCCACTCATCGAGGGGTGTATTTTAAAATCTCTTTTAACGCTGATTATTTTCGCACACTGTCGGGTTAACCCTCTCCGATTGCTTCGATCCTCGCGATGGAAGCGTTTTTGTTTTATCTCGCGGATTATCTCACGTCGACGATTACAAAACGAGGAGTAAAAAAACACAGAATTTAACGATGGGGATGAAAAGGGCTAAAGTTTCGTGCAAACTTACCGTCCGCTCTTCGTTATGACCATCTCCGTACCGAGCTTGTGGAATTTCTCCCAGAGATCTTTTCCCTCGAGGGTGACTTTCGGGTCGTCGACGACGCCGTCCTCTTCGGGATGGTGCGGCGGCACCAGGTGGTGCGACGCCGCCAAGGGATGATGCGGCGCCATTGGTAATGGCGACGAGTGCATCATCCCCGGTGGTAATGGAAGCCTCAATGGTCGCATTCCCGGGCCAGCACCCGGACCACCCTGGTGATGGTGGTGAAGAGCTGCCGCCGCTGCCGCCAGAACCGCAGCGTTCGCTTCCTCTGGTGTGTGAGGACCAAGACCTAAGCCTGTAAAAAACACAGTCGAGTCTAAATATACAAAGTTTACATAATGAATAAAATAAAAACTGCTTTTGAAAAATATTTTTTTATGAGTGAAGACCAAGACCTAAGCCTGTAAAAATCACAGTCGAGACTAAATATACAAACTTTACATAATGAATAAAATAAAAACTGCTTTTGAAAAATATTTTTTGTCTTTGGGGTAGAAACAAATCATTTTTTGAGAATCTGAGCTTGTTGAAAAAAACGCGGCCACGTTTAAATTTTAGATAATAAAAAAATTCAAATCGCTTTTAACTAAATCTCAAGTAAACAAATCGTTTTAAATGTCAAAAGCTCTTTCACGTAATTTCATCAACTAAAACTCAACAACAAATAGAGATATTACAAAATAAGGAGAGAAAATATCGTTGGAAGTATATTCTTAAAAACACAGGACATGGAATGTAAAGAATAAAAAGAAGTCTGTAGATATTTCTCTCGTTATTTTTTTTTACTTTTCGTTTCATCCTCTCTCGACATTGCGTTGTTAAAAAATCACGCTGACTTATTTGCGAGTATTTGCACAAGGCAGAGAGAGTATTTTGTAAACAAAAATCACGATAATTTAAAAATAATAGACTTGAAGCACCGAGAGATTGCGTTCAACATTTTTTTAACGCAATCATTTTTTCATGAGAAAAAAAAAAAAAAATTTTCCCAGCCTCATTCATCGTTCGAACAGCAAATATTAAACGAATCAATTGAGTGACAAAATCGCGTTTATCGGAAAATAAAATAAAATACGTTTAACGGTTTGGACAGCGATGACTGGTGTCGACATTTGCACACTTTTTTGACATTTATTTCTACACATTTTGCCGAAGCTCCGTAGCGTTGCGAATTATCGATGACGTTTATGAAATTGATTTCTTTGACGCCTCGTTAATTTATTCTTCGACTTTCGCATCGTCCATTTAGATTTCTGTCCACTCTCGCTCGCGATTCGCAGAACTCGCGGAGTCGCGCTCGTTGCACAATTGTAGAAAAAAAAAATAAAGATTTTTCGTGCGCAGATATTTGCGGATATGAACAAGCAGAGAGATAGAAGAAAAAACGTCGCGTTGCATAGACATCAAATTAAGGGTAAACGAAGAAGTCATAACGAGTCACGAGGTCACAAAGACGCGAGCGCCAATACACTCGCGAAATGGACCCGAAGGCTCGACTGTGTGAACTTCGCCTTTTCTTCAATATTTTAACCACACGTTTCATGCACGTTTTCTTGTACATTCCTGATTCGATTAATCCTGATCAATTCGACGTAAGTCCAAATGCGACGAGTTTTTTTTTCATCGCATGAAAAGTTTGCGACTCTCACCCAGATTCACCATTTTGCAACTTCGCTTTGTTCGGCCATCTTTATTCTCTCGGTCATTGCATATACGCACTTTCCTCTCTAGATATATTTCGATGCTCGCCGCGTACGTCATCGACATCGTTTCTCAAACGATTACGCGAGTATATACGAAAATTTCGAATGCAGTCAGCGTTGAGCGCAGAGATTGCCCTTGGCAAAGATTAATCACCGCAGCCGGGCGGGTATAAAGAACGCATAACGTCGTCGAGAGCCGGGATGTACGAGACAGTCCGAAGCGACACGGAAAAATAAATAAAAAAACAAAAAAAAAAAAAAAGGAGGAGAAGCAAGAGTTTGTATTTTGGCCGCGGTTCTATCTCTCGGCGCGTTACGCGTCGCTCGACAAAATTAATATCCCGGCCAGTCTTTCCTACCGACACGTCAGACATTCTCGTCTATTTCTATTTTTTTTTTTTCGACTCTACCGTCTTTCACGATCACTCGCGTCTCGAGATTAAAATCTCGCGATGAACGTTATAAGGGCACCGGGGAATTAAGAAATCGGAAACGAAATTCGTCACTTCTCGTTTCTCTCTTCCTTCTTCCAAATGTTCTCTTCCATTTCAGACACTCGAGCGCGAAACGTTCGAAGGTATACAAAAATTATCCAAGAAATACGAAGAGTGCGGTTTCCGGGATGAAAAGTAGCGGTAGAGTGCGAAGAACTTGTAGACTCGTCTCGAGCCTCTCGCTTGAGGCGAGAGACGGAGAGAGAGAGAAGGAGAGCATGCGAGAGTGAGAGAGAGATGGAAACAGCTCGCGTGCAAATTTCCTGACAAGTAGCACTTCCCTCGCAAATATATACAGTCCCTGCTATTAAACTACCTGCATATCTCTCTGTGTAGAACTGATAAAATTCTACACGGACATTCCTAAGATTCGTACTAAAATTCTCCCCGAAAAGAACTACGAATGTTCACTTTAATTTCTCCGTAAATCCTTCAACTGCACTTTCCAAATAAAAATTTAACGAACAAGAAATCATGAGCTCGTCAGTCTCAAATTACACGGTCTACATTCTGTAGCGCTGACAAAAATGAAAATTGAGTTGAAAAAAGAGTGACAGATTTTTTTTTCCAAGAGTACAAATTGTTCGGAAGAGCCGTTGTCGATATTGTTGACGATATTTTTTTTTGTACGATATGTTGCCGTTGTGTTGAGCGATACGTGTGAGGGGCGTCGACGTCGTAAAGAACGTCTAGACTAGCCGAGACACGAGGAAGACTCTTACCATCTCGGCACACACTCCGGGTTAGCCGCTGCTCTGTCTTCGCTATCTTTGTGTAAGCTCGGTCTGCTGCTTCGTTTGCTACATGGTTTAACGCTCGTGCAGCCTTATATGTAACCGATGTGTACGAGCAGTCAATCCTGATGACACACGCAGTCACGGAGGGAAAATACCCGGAGAGAAGAAATATAAATAAACGAAAAACTTTTCGTCCTGACTCGTAACTCCCTTTTTCTTCGCTTTTTTGCGTCAAAGTCGAGAGCGAGGGCGTCTTCGGTCAAGAAAGACTCGAATATATACCCAGTCATTAAATCGCAAAAAAACATTCGTACTTTTTTCGAGCTAGGCTCGATACCCGTATTTTTCTCCTCTACTTTTTCTTTTCTCTTGATTTAAATGAGTGATGAGTCTCTCCGTTTCTAGATGCACCATGAAATCACCACCGGATTCGTTGCTAATATTAATTCTTTACAAATAGCTCTCATTCGTTTGCCGAGCGATATTTTAAAACGTCGAAATCAACGTCACGAATCTTGCGTTTAACGAGATAAATGAAGAAGGCTAACCGTGATGTGTATACACGGGGAGAGTTTATAATTCATCGAACGAAATGAGCTGTCGCTCAAATGGAAACACTACCGATATTCCTCTTCCATCAGGATTTAATTGCCAAAAGCAGTGTATATCGGGACAATAAGCTACAGCGGTTTAAATATGCGAAAATAGAGGAGGAATAAATGGAAAAAGCGGCAGTCTGACCTTGCGGCGTGAGACCGTGAAGATTGAACTGCGGATGATGATGAGGACTGGTGAATATGCTCTTTCCTTGGAGATGATGGGGATTCGGTGAGCTGTTTGGTGGCAACTGAGCACCGGGATTGCAGAAACCAGCTAGAGCGTTGAAGTAATTGGCCGCGACGGCCTCGGCTGACGAGGGATGGGACAGTTCGCGCTGATTGTTGTGCGGTGGCGGAGTTTCGGGTGCAGCCGCTGGACTGCCAGGTCCACCTGGAGGCGGTGATGCGCTACCCTGAGAGGAAGATCCACCGAGGTGGGGTGGATGGCTGTTCGCAGCGGTAAGCAGGGAAGAAACGCTAAAATCAGTGGGTCTTGGGGCCGCCGGTGCTGGCAAGTGACTACCGGCCAAATGGGTATTGCCGTTTCCCGTAGCGGCGCTCGTGCCCGATGAATTATTGCCGCTTATCGACGAAAACGGGGAATGCTGATTAAGAGCCGCCGCTGGAGCGGGGTACGCCATCCCAGGCCCCCCCGGCAACCCTCTCAGACCCGTCTTGGCACCCTCGATCCTGTTGCCGCTTATTTCCGTATCGGTTCTCCGCCGATTCTGATTATTTAGATTATCCCTGCGCGAATACTGATCGAACTGGTGATACGCTTCGAGATAACTTCTCGAATGATCAACCTCTTGAACCTCCCCCTCAGCTTCTTCGTCCTCCTCCTCCTCCTCCTCCTCCACCACCTTCGCTTCTTTATTAGCTTTTATAGCTTTTGCCACCAAATTAGTCTTGTCAACGCTCGTACCGTTTCCGAGCAAACCACCCTCCGCCTCGACCTCCTCCTCCGGATCTTTCTCCTTCTTGCTCGGCCTCTTACGCTGATGCTGCTGATGCGCTACTATCGCTGCTGCTGCTGAAGCCGGTAACGGAGTGCTGGCGCAGTGGGTACCCCTGCACGATGTCTCCTGTTCGAATCTCATCGAGATTTCGCGATTTTTACGAGTCGCGCGAGATTACTCTTCGAGTGACTCAATTCCTTCCCTTCAATGCCCTTATCTCCTTGATCGCTTTGTTCCTTCCTTCCTTTTTTCTTTCTTTCTTCGTGTTCTTCTCTCGAGACACATCCACTTGCGCCTCTATCACATTATTATCCTATATTGACCAAGCTAAAAAATTCTCAAGATTCCAGACACCTTATTTTGGTACGTTCGCGCGATTTTCCGCGCACGGCAGTCTCGATCTCTGTACCGAATATCCTAACGGATCTCGAACCCGCCAGATTCGACATTTTTCCACCGGACGGCCAGATCGACGACGAGCTATCGGCAAACTGGCTCACTCGGTGCTCTCCAAAGTTTTCCTTCTTTACTTCATATACTCTCTTTATCACTTATAGACAAGAATTATATCACCCACAAAGCACGTATCCGAGATCACAATTCACTCTTAATTATTTTCCTAATTCACTCTGTTTTGTTCCAGTATCAATTTTCTATCCATTCGTCATAAACTCTTCGAATCTTTGCACTATTGGTCTTGTTTCTACTTGCGTTCACGATCACTATTTAACACTTTAGAATCATAGAATGAAATCACTATGAGTAATTTTACTCGAAGAGACGCTCGTTGATCAACGAGGAATAATAATTCGTAGCAGTTTTTGTACCGAAATTCACGAGCCTCGGAGAGCTACACTGAGAAACGGGGCAGACACGAGAGGTTCGAGTGTCCAGAGCGATGTGAAACCGTCAGGGAAAAGCATCGAGGATTCGAAGGATGCCAGCTCGCGTGAAGGAGAATAAAAGGTAGAAGGGCAACCGCGAATGCGGACCTCTTTTTCGCTCTTTCCCTCTTCCGCTCGAACGTGCCGGCTCAGCACGTTTGCCGACGGCCGGCAGACCGAGCAGTCAATCTCGTCGCGACTCGAGCTCTGACGCTCATCGTTCCTTCTTCCTCGTCCCTTCTTTCCGTAATTTCACTCTCGTCCACCAAAATTTGTTTGTTTATTTCTACAACGTTAATGCCACTAATGGAGCCTCACACAAAACACAGAGACACATAACGCACCGGCGTACACTTGAGGTAATATGGACTCTCGTAGCGAAGTAAAGCTTCGGAAGTAGCACTGTTACGTCTCACTCTTCGCGGCACGAGTAACGCCGTGGGAACGATGATTAGGTAAAAACAAAAAACAGCGTGTGCAGTAGCGAAATCGTTGCGATGCTCCTCGGTGAGTTTTCGATCACACGTTTTTCAGGGTAGTATCGAGGCAAACGAGGCGAGCGTCGTGCAGAACGAGTCGATTTTTACGTAAAAAATGAAACGAGTTTTTCAAATAAATGTTTAGATTCGCGTATTTAACGGGCTCCCGATCGCTTTTTCTCTCTCGCGGATGGAGCTTTGAGCGTGTGTGCCCGTTAGTAGAGAGCAAGGTGTTACTTGGGTGGCGCCGCGATGGTCACTGAGCAGCGCTAGGATTGACACCTCCTCCGAGGCTCACCCCCACACCTCCCGCGCGCTCTCGCACCGAGGTGTTGGTGTGCTAAAGTCCCTGGCGCGGAGTCTATATAACGTTATATCGTGTTGGAGCGAGAGGGAGAAGAGAGCGAGAGCCAGCGACGGCCCAGTGGGGGCAACGGGAGAAAGAGAGGGAGCGAGAGATTAGAGAGAGAAAGGCACACGAGCGAGAAAGTGAGAAGCGCGGGAGTCCCGGGTACGAAACGCGGTAGGCGTGAATGCTGGAGGGCAGCAACGCCGAGACTGAGATCATACGGAGCTCCTCCTCTCCTTTCCCCTGTTGCCAGATCGCGCACGACGACGACCGGTTTACGACTACACCGAATCCAATACCAGTACATTCGTTTCGGCCCGATCGTCGGATCTATCCGGAGGTGGCGGGAGTCGTCTCGGAGCGTTGAGCAATGCTCCGATATTTGGTAGGGGCAACAGTCGCCGGCTCGAGTCGCGTTACGTCGCGGGCGGCGCGCTCCCCCCGCTCCGCTACGTTCGAGGGATAGAAACCGAAGGAGGAAGGGGAACGAAGAGAACTTCGTCGGCTCGACACTCTTCCGATCTCTCCCTACCCCCGGGTAAACCTTCCGCCGGGCGATAATGAGCGACTCGCCTCCCGGATTGGCGTTCCGTCGCCAATCCGGGTGGCGTTGAACGTGACGCCTTTTCCGACGCTGCGACGCTCTTTCCCCCACCGCTGCACCATTCCTTTCTCCATCTCTTTTTCTATCCACCTCTCTCTCGCTCCGGGCTCTCATCCTCCTCAAGCGCCCCCTCCTCACCGCCACCGGACTATACATCCTTAGCGAACGACTTCGCACTCCCCCACCACCGGCATCGCAGCTCCAAGGGTGTTAACCGCGAGTACGCCCATTAACACCACCAACCACCCATCGTCGTTAATCCTCCCTCACCCTGCCCTGCCCTGCCCCTCGTCCCTGCGCTTGCCCCGTTTACGCTCGGACAAATCGCGGCTCACTGGGAGAGTCAACAGTGTCCTCTGGCCCTTCGTCCCTTACGAGTCTTGTTACTGTCCTCGATCAAAAAATCCCTCAAATCCGTACGAAAAACAATCCTACCCTATCTCAGAAGGATTCTAAATTTTTAGCGATATCATAAACTTCTCAAATTTTTTTCTCGACCTCAAAGTGCATTGTGGAATCAAAAGAAAAATCTTGTTATGAATCTTACTCTCGAGGATGCCCCGAAAATTCTTGATCCGTCACAATCGTCGATCTCGACGATGCTGTACGCGCGAACAGCGAGATACGAAGGGGTGGGTTGGCGAAGCAAAAGTAGACGGTAAACTTTCCGGACGATTCGTGGCGAAATTCGCGCTTCGAGGCGACAGGGGCTCTCTCCCTCTCGCGCTTTGACGCGCCGCGGTTTGCTCTCCTCGCGAAATAGCGCCGTAGGGGAAGTTAAACGTGCAAGAAAGGAAATAGAAAGAGAACAAGAGAAAGAGGGAGAGAGAGAGGTTTCTCTGTTTTTCTCTACGTTTGGACTCCGCCCACCTCGATCCCCCACTCGGAGATCATCGGGCCACCTCCACCGAGACCCGTAGCGACCTCTCTGCCCTCTCTTCTATCTTTGCCCCCTCCAGTTCTCCCCACAACGCACACTCGCGTCGACGTTGTGTACATGCACGCTCTTTCATTTCATCTCTCTCGCTCCTTCGCTGTTTGAGGCACCTTCGCGCGGAGAGTGTGACAACTCGCCCCGGAGCGTCCGTGCGAGCCGAGAGGCACGCGCGCACGTGTCTCTCTTCGATCATAAGTGCATTAATCTCCTTTCTTTTTCCCTTCTCGCGCTATATCGTACCGTGGCCGTTTCACGCGGATTCTTTGGGTTTACATAATTAGGATGAATTACGATATCCGGTATCGAGGTTAAACTGATGGAACCTTAAAAAGACTTCCTCAAAGCAAAATCAGTAACGCATTGTTTTTGTTTGTTTATCAATGTCAAGGGATAATCTAGTCAGTGCCTAAATTTCGGGATAAGTCCTCCGGAACGTGATAACGAAGAAATCTACGAGATATACGTGTCGTCCATTCGAAACGACGATCGATCGATGGGACATCAGGAGAAAACGAGAAAAAAATACACCAGAGATAGGGGGGGGGGGGAGGACAGAAATCTGGGCTATACAGGATTCAGAGCACGAGGAGAATAGATAGGAAAAAATATATATATTCGTATAGAAATAGAAAAAAGAATTCACCTCTGGGGAAAAACGAGGGTGAGCGACGGGATAAAGCCAGGAGTAAGCGGAACGAAGAAACGGAGTGGGTGGAGGACGAAAAGTAGGAGAGCGAAAGGAAAAGGAAAAAGTGGAAGAAAAAAAGGGGAAAAAGAATATAAAAAAAAACCCCAAAAAAATAGAAAAAAAACAGGGCGAATGGATGAAGTATATGCGCAAGGGGATGGAGACGAAAGGAATAAAAATAGAGTAACCGAAGGGAAAAAGTTGGTACACTATATATGTACAGTATGTACGTAGGAGCACGAAGTACATGCGAGCCTCTGGGCACATGGCACCAAGTGAGACGAAGATGAAGTGAGGCAAAAGTGGAGAATTCCACGGGGGTAGTAGGGGGAGCAAGAGGGGGTGGGGGGGGGGGTGAGAGGGGGGAAGCGGTGGTCATAATCGCGCAGTCCGCGTCATAATCCGCGGCGAAAAACATTTGATGAGCCACGACGAAGACGACTACGACGACGACGACGAGGACGACGAGATCGGGTGAGCTGGGAAAAAGGCATCGCGGGGATTGACTAGGCCAGGATCTCGTCGTCTCTCTCCCGCGCGGGATTCGAAGAGTCGCGACGATCCACAGAGGCGTGGTCTGAATCGGGTATAGCCACGCCCGTGATGCCTGCCTTTCTCCCACTCTTTCGGCTCTTGTTCTCTCGCGGAGAGAATCGCGCGAGAGCAAATCTCGAAAGCGCGATGTCGGAGAGAGGAAAAAGGGGCGACGGATAGACACGGCTCCGAGATGGAGCGAGAGCGATAGCGAATTCCATCGCTGGAGGGGTAAAAAACGCGCTCGTAACGTTTCTAACTCTCGTGCATTGTCCCTCGATTCTCTTTGTCTTTCCTCGCTCTCTCGCGGGCTGCATGAGAGACTGGGAATCATCGTGGGAGATTTACGAAAAGGCTTCGGAACTCTCTCGCGGTGAGCGGAGAAGCATCGTCCGTGTTAAATATACGAGCAGGGGACGAGAGTGTGTCAGCCGGGTTGCTAATTCCTCGAATTACGAAGAAGTGTTTACCGTGCGCTTTTTCGCGGATTTTCATCTGAACTACTGAAAGAAAACAACTATAAAACACTACTACTACAAAAATATATATAAATATTTTTCACAAGAACAAATAATGCTATCTTCTCGAGAGCGATAGAGTCTCGAAGGAAAATCGAGAGAGCAGAGGATCGACCGGACGTATCTCATCCCGGAGGCCGGAGAATGCCTTTGAAAAATTAATTTTCTTCGATGTTGTTTCAATATATAAGCTGCGAGATGTTGCCCACGAATGAAGTTACTCAGGAGTAAAGATGGAAAGCGCATAAGAGTACAGGAGAGAAAGAGAAAGAGAGGATCGACTCTGTTCTCGCTGGCTTGTGCTCTGCAAGACTATAAATCTTCTCGGCTCATAAACAAAGCTTTTGATGCAAAAGGTCGTCGTCGTCGTCGTCGTCGTACGTACGACATACGTAGATTACGTTTGGAGCATGTGCGTGACGCCGACGGATAAAGAGAGAAGAAGCGAGGGAACGGGTGTAGGGGTGAGAGGGAGAATATGTGCGATTCGATGCCCCATCAGTCGTATAAACGAAAAGCGTAGGTGGAGGATATAAGGATGTAAGAAAAGCCATATATACAGTGATGACTGCTCGGGTGTTGTTCTCGCAAGAAATGCCAAATGTCTCGACTGCACGATCGCGAAGCATTTCGAGGTAGCGAACGCGTACGGGCCCGAGGAGAGGAGAATGAGATAAGCGTCAAAGCGCGAAACTCTCATATACGTCACGATCTTCGCTCATACACTCCCTTTTGAAAACGTCTCTTCCACACGGAGTGACATTCTCGATGAAATCTCGCCGTAAATCTTATAGCTGACGTCGTTATATTGTTTTACGTCGATAATCCAATATCCGATTATTTTTCAAGCAATTTTTTTAATGCTTTCAAAATAAATCATACGAAATATCTATATTTTCTTTTAAAAATAAAAAAATTTATAGATTTTTCAGAAAATTTTTCTCAGCCGATTTCCTTTCCAATAAACGCGTAAAACTTTTTGTCTGATCTTGCGGGAAATAGACTTCACTTTTTGAGTGTATACCCTCTCGCGAGATGAAGTGTACGAAGAGGATGAAAAGAATAAGAGAGCGAGAGAGAAGATAGAAATTCGGTTATAAGATGCTTTGTACCCGTAGGAAAGTCGAGGAGCTTTTCTCAGCAATCTCCTCCCTCGCGCTCGAGTTCTCTCTCCTCTTTTGCCTGCTTTCATATCCGCAGTTACACACTCGCTCGTACTACATTATCCGATTTATCTTACTTATTTCTACCACGAGAGATGCTTCTTACTCGGGATACTGGCGTACTGAAAAGCGTCTTCCTCTCTTCCTCGTTAACGACGCGCAAATGACGTACGGCATTTAGACAAGTGGATCTTGTGGACTCTCAAAAATACACACCCCTCAGAATTTCTACTTTCGAGCCTATTTTGCGAGAACAAAAAACGAAGAAAAACTCAACCTCAAACATTCCAGTATTAAGAAATATTTACTTTGCTCTTTCTTTTTTATTGTATGTTTGATGTCCATTTGGAAATTTCCTTGCAAGTTTTGACTTTAGGAATTTCGTAGCGATATACACGATTGAGTAGACTACAATTATTAATTTAACATAAGAAGTTTGAAAACGTGCTATGTAATTTTAAAGTTTCGTATTATGTCAATGAGAAATAAAAATGAAAAGTATATGTGAATTATGATTTTTTTATGAAACGACACGTATACGTTTATAACTTGTAGCTCAGCTACAACCCAGTTTTGAATGAAATTTCGAGGAAAATTCAGATTTTCGATTTTTATTCTATTTAATTTGAATCTGAGCATTTTGGTAATTTCTCGAAGAGAAAAGGTTTGGGATAATTATTTTCATGGGTATAGTCATACCTGGTGTCGTCATCAGCAGAGTTGATACAGATGTTTGTTTGCATAAACATTTTTACAGTATTATTGTAAAAATACTTAGCTGACTACGTTGTCCTACCACTAAAAAATATGAAAATGCGATTAATTTAGAATTTTGTTTTTTTATATTAGAATGACAACAAAAAATATAAGATGTTGAAAAAACTTGCATCTGAAAATAAATTTTTTTTATGTCGATAACAGTGCTATGTACCGGTTCAAATTAGATATAAACCATCGCGGTGAACCCATAAATACACATAAAAAAATTCATCGAAATCGGTCCAGCCGTTTAGGAGGAGAAAAATTACACACTGTACAGCAAAAGTTGATATATAAAGAAGATTTCGTTTATAAATTCCTATGACGCAAATATAATAGTCATGACCGAGGCACTTTACCAATCGAGTTCAAAAACTGAAAAAATACCCATTCAATTTTTATTATCCGGCGTACATTGAATACTCGATGTTGCTATACAGTATTTTATCTAAATACCTTCGAATTTTCCGAAGCGCTTGCGTGGTCGATTTTTCAAAGTTTTACAGGGCGACAAATCAATTAGGTACATTTTAATGGCGATCGGCGCACAGAATGGAGAAATAGAAGAGAGAGAGCTTGTAACAATCGAAACAAACAATCGGATGGGTAAAACGATGGGCGAGCTTTCGTTCCCTCGTTGAAACACGGATATGTTGTGGAGAGCGAGCGAGAAAAGCCTCAGGGGAATGAATTCTGTACGGGGCTGTGTACGTGAAGGATTGAATACAGGGTTAACGAGTGCTGGACACAATGTGGAAAAGTACCGTGGATGCTGTACACGGTGAAAAAGCGAAAACGCTTTGGCGAGTGTGCTCTGCGAGAACGAAAAGCGAGCGAAAAAGAGAGCGAGTCCTGGTGCACGGAAACAAAAGGGAAACGGTGGAGAAAACGTTTAAATTTGTGTGAATCGATCTCACTGTAACTGGCTCCCGTTTTGTACTTTTATTTTTTGTCTCTTCCTCAATCGCTCTATTTGTATATATACACAGTTAGATATATATATATATATATATATACACAAATATATAGGCATCAAGCGGTATCGCGAATAGATACGGCGAGAAGCTCGAGTGGCTCCGGTGTCCGTTCGCAGGGAAAAACAGAAAAATGTGAAGGAGACGAGCGAATAAGAGCATAGGAGAGAGGAATAAGAGGAGCGAGAGCGAGACGTTTGGTATAGGAGGATATACGAAAGCGCGAGAGGATGCTGCAAAGCGAGGAGCAAAAACGGCAAACGGCGTCGTCTACTCGGCGCCTTGGCTCTTCTCCTATCTCCTTTTCGCTATGCGCGCGTTTACGAGCATCACCCGAAACTTCTCTACAAAATCCTTTCACGTATAGACGCGCGGATACGTTAAAACCTCCCTGGCTTTTTCCTCCCTCTCTTCATTCCCGATGAAATAATTTCGTGGGAGAATTTCCTCTCGCGTCGTATTATTCCCCACCGCCTCGGAGACGAAAAACCACTCTGCGATTTTGCAGTTTCCGGTAATCGAGAGCGCGACATATCCGGGTCTTGGGATGAAAAACGAGGGAGCGTGACTTTTCTGGCAGGAGAAAAATAAATATATATTATGAGTCTGTGTGAAAAAAACGTACACTCGGAGGAACGGAAATGCAAAAAAGCGGAAATAAAAGAGAGCTGAGAAATATATTGCCAATGAGAGAATAATTAGGTCGTGTGTGCGTCTCGGACCGCAAAATTTGTACCGCATAATATGAAATGCTTACGCACGACTAATATAATAGGGCGAGATGGAGAACGCCGTCAGAAGTTTACCGCCGATACACACTCTCTCTGTCTCTTTTTTTTAAGAGAGAAAGAGAAAGAGAGAGAGAGACGATTTTTGTACCCAGGAGGCTGTCGGCGAGTACACAGATAAGACGAGAGTAAATATCTCACGTCTGTTCGTACCTTTTTTTATTCTCTCCGTACATAAATGGCTCATAGACTATCGCGTGAGATCCTGGACATTATCGATGCTCAAAAGTTCGTTATTATACACGCTCGAGCTAATACGCGGGGAACTGATCGTCTCTCGCTCGAGAGACCGCGCAAAAGCGTTCGCCGTCTCTCTTCTTCTTTCTCCTCGGCTAGCGGTCGACAAGAGGAAAAGGGAGGAGAGCTCGGCTCCATCAGCACGAAAAGGAATCGTTGGATATCGCATTGCCCGTCCGGACTGACGGGACAAAACACTCGAGCGACAATAGCGTCAGCGAGCTCCGAAGCCGACGATCAAACACCGCTGATCTCTCGATCTCTCTCTCTTTCTCTCCCTCTCTCTGTTTCTTCGTTAGAGAAATTCGCAATTCTTTTTATCCATCGCTATCTCGATTAACATTTTGTCATGAATTTTTAAAATTATTACTTTGTCAATTTTAACCTCGCAGAATATCAATAAAAAATATAAAAAAATGTTTATAGGTAAATATTGCTGAAAACCTGAAATACTGAAGGGTGAAAATTTACTTTTTATCTTATTTTTTTAAGGGTAATTAACCCATAAATGTGTAAATTATCGTAGAAAATGAGGAATCTCATAAAGAAATGAGAGTACAGCAAGAGGAAAGAAAATCTCGAGCACACTTTTGTGAGAGTTTATTATACAGATTCCGAGTGTGTTATTTGCGGAGCTGGATTTTACGCTGGTCTATACGCGTAATTTTGCGAAAAAAAGGAAACTATACGTGCGCTCGAAGTTTAGCAACATGTGTGTATTTTGCCGTAGATTCTTTACACATACGCGTGTACGTGTTTCCTTGGCTCTTACGTGCAGATCGATACGAAAGTAATCGCAAACATGCGAGCGCTCTCGGGGTGCACTTTATTCACGTGAATGAAAGAAAAATGAAACCCTTTCTGGGATTTGCGGATTCGACGAGGAAGCTCGTGATTTTGCGCCCTCAAATCTCGCTAATTACGAATTCCCGATGAGCCCGAGGGAAAAAATATTTCCTCCTCAGGAAAGCGTTGAATAAAAACGGATACCGCTGATTGATCGAGAATTATTTTTTTCTCGCAAGTTTTGTCCGTTTTCAACGAGAATCTCTGCAAGAGACGTTCGGTAGAATGAGCGAGAAAGGACAATGAAAGAGAAAGAGATAAAGAGAGAGAAAGAGAAAAAGAGATAGCGGATATCCAGTTAAGCATCCCCCGCAGCGAGAATGTCCCGTTTGTCCAAACTATCAATCGATTCTCCGCTGGGGGAGCTCGCCGAATGCTCGTGATACGGCACACGAGAGCACACGTATTCGGTAAATTTGAGTGTTACGTTTATTCGGCGAGTACAGGGCTTACACAAGGCTAGCAGCTGCGTTGAAATCCACCCCCGTGTTTCGAGAGACAGAGAAATTCAAACATCGAGAGGAAAAACGAGGAGGAGGCAGTGTCCGGGAGCAAGAGAGCTGGAGAGCCTTGCGGCCTCGATATAGACAAGGCCAAGAGAGAGAGAATGAGATCAACGACATCTGTACATCTGTCGTTGCGTGTAACGGAACACCGCCTAATACTATTAGAAATATATACTCTCTCCATTACGTGCTCCTTCGATTTTACGTCTTCAATCTTCGAATAAATACGCACGATGTAATCCTTCAGGAAACTTGTAATGATTTCTCACTATATTTTTTTTTATTTTTGTGAATGATGATGATTTCCTTTCAGTATTTTTTTGAAATTTATACAATAAAATAGTTGAATTGTTCAATTCAAAATTTAATTAGTTAAATTACTATAAAAATATTCTCTTTTCATCTTCTCCAATTGTACGTCTTCAATCTTCGAATATGCACTGCAATGCAATTCTTCAAAAAATTCATAATTATTTCTACAATTTTTTAATCATGACCGAATTTTAATATTTAAAATTTCTTTTCACGAGTTTTAAAAAATGTATGTTATAAAAGAGTTAAATTGTTCGTTTCGAGAATCGATGAAATTCGTACCCAGAATGAGCATCACGTATCCGCTCACTTCGTCTTTCCCCATTTCCCGCACGAGATAAAAAAATCTAGAAGAAAAATCAAGACGAGTCCTGATCGTGGAGAGCTTCGCTGATTCCGCTGCTTTCTTTGTGAAACGTTTTTTTCCCGAAAAAAGAGAGCACGTGGAAAAAAAAGGAAGCTGGAAAAAGGCATCGTGATAAAAAAGGAGGAGAGCGAGAGAGTGAGAGACGTGCAGAGATTTCGAGATTTCGCGGTGAAAAAGAGAGCAGCGCGAGAGGTTGAGTCTTGGTAGGCGATCGTTTGGGAGGGATTCTGAAGAAAATTGCACCGAGCGCAAACGAGAATTTCGATCGGATCGTTATATTTTTCGCTCGCGCAAAAGGCTGAGACATGAATTATCAATTAGGAGGAAAAGTGGAGAGGAAATAAGGAAAATAAAGAAAAAATACAAAAAAATAAACAAGAGCCATAGTGACACGCGTCGCGTTGACGAACGACCCTCCGCTTCCTCCTTTTCCGCTTCGACTCTGTCATCCTTCTGGCGACGTCGCTAGATTCGTAGTAAAAAAAAAAATAGACCGGGACTCATCGATAATTCAATGACTCGAGCGTCCTCGCTCTCGAATACCCCTTCCTTTTTTTTCCATTTCCCCCCGTGCTCGCAGGGGTGAAATTATGTACACGCTTTATCCGCTTGTAATGATTCTCCAATGACATATCAACATTTTCTGTCGCTCCACATATCTGTGTACCTAAGTATGCTCGCTAACCGGGATTGGACGGGTGGCAAGATATGTGTACGTGTGTGTGTATTCGTGAAAATTTAATCGACCGGGGCAAAGTTTTCTCGGTGACGATGTTCATTCGTTGCAAAAAGGGACTATATTTATACAGATACACACGCTCGCAGATACACGCGAGACTATTTCTATTTTTTTTTCGCCGTCTTCCGAGACGTATTACGCTCGCGACGATCGTTAATACGTCAATCGATAGCGCTCGCTGGTCGGAGCGATGAAAACTCGCGCGAATCCGAGGCGAACTTTTATTAACGCTCGTCCGTACGTCCATGTGCATGTGGATGAAAAAAATAAGTGTAGAAATATGCGTAAGCGAACACGTGCACTTTCCGCGACAATTTTCAATACTGAGAGCGACAGCGAGGTGCATGACGATGCATGTACGCATATTATATTATGTATATTTCAGTGGACGAGGCATTATATTCGAGAAAAAAAAAAGTTGACTGTTGAAGGAAAGGTGTACCGAGCTCGTGTCTGAATAAAATAGTCGTACGTACGGGTTCAAATGTGGAAACTGTAATTTTATAAACCGCGACACACACGTTAGGAACAATGGGAAAATTGTCCTCTGTCTTTTTTTTCTTTCGCTCAAGTTTTTTCACTTACTTCCCCGGCGACGTTTTCAAATGAGTGGAAAAAATTGTCGCACTACGGCAATTTTCTTATATATTTTTTTTCCGAGCTGGGGACTCTGTTTTTCCGGGTAATTCAGATGCTTTGGACGTTCGCCAGAACGGAAACAACGAGAATCTCGCGCGAGAGCTTTGAAAATATTTGGTTATTGGAAAATCTCGCGACACGAGCGAGCTTCCGGTTCCTGGGGCTCGAGGAAGAATTGAAATTTCGCGGGGAAAAATAATGGGAGAAAAATAAATAAATACCTATATATATTTTTTTATACATATAGAAAGGGATATAAAAGAGGGCAAGAATTTGTACCACCGGTGATGGCTGCTCGGCTTTTCTCACGTTTCGCTCTCGCTTGCAAGCCGCGTACTTCTGGTCAGATTCCTCGACACCCTCCGACCATTCCGGGAGATTTTTCTTTCCACCCTCATCGAGGTAGGAAACGGGAGTGAGGGGAGGAAAAATAAAAGGACGCTGGAAGAAAACGGGACCAGGCGAAACTCGATATCACACGCGAGTACCATTTTTCTGGCCCGCTTTTTCTTTTTCCTCCTCGATTCTTTTTTTCCTTTCTCATTGTAAGATGAAATGCTCCGGGAGAAACGAGGGAGCTAAATTCTCGGAGTGAAAATACCACACGCAAGACCGAAACATTGCGCGGGTGAGCCCACAGGGGCGGGAGAGAAAGAGAGAGTCGGAAATAAGGAAAAATATAAGAGGGAGAGAAAATAGTCTGCGGTGAACTGGGAGGTTCGACAATGGGACGAAATATTTTGAAAATTCCCAATGGACGTTCACCATCAGCTATATGTATACTTACTCTACATATATACGTACTTACCATTTTTTTACAGACGCGCTGGTGTATTCGTGCCGGGATGTAAGCGCGTAGCAAGCCCGGTTTCCATTATGCGCCGCGTTCTCGCTTCTCGTTTCTTCGTTTCTTCCCTCTCCCGCTCTAAGGGTGGTTCCTAAAAAAATATATACACGATGTATGGATGCGCCGGTACCGGGTGTACATGTGTATATATACGTATTTTTTGGTCTCTCTTGCATGTAAAAATTACTATAGCCAGTGAGAAGCAACGAAACGATAGAGATGCACGCCTGAGTTGCATATAGCGATTTGATGCACACAATCCTGCGAGAGTTTTATATGTATGGATATATAAATACTTATGTATATATAAGTGTACAGAGATTCTCTCTTTTCTTCGAGGTAGCTCTGGTAAAAACCACCCCTAAGGTACAAGGGCACCAATGGAACCAACGAATCTCACGACCCCTCTTGCCCGGCCCGCTCCTTTATTTTTCTCCGTTCCTCTTTTTCTCTCCGCTTATTTTATACCAACAAAACGCGCCTTGTATATCCCACCCTCTACGCTACACAGCAGCCCCGCCATGAAATATATCCGCGTCCGGACCCCGAAGGGAGAGACGAAAAAAAAGCACAGATAAAATACAAAGAGCGAGAGAGGAAACGGAGAAAAAATTGATTCCCTCTCGTGTACTTTTTTTGCTCCCTCTCTCTTTTTTTTCTATCTCTCTTGATTTTTGAGACTGTTCGATTTCTCTATATTTCGCTAGTCATAGTACGCGCATGAACTTCGCTTATTGCAGAGCGATGGAAATGAGTTAATCATTTATTGAGTATACGACAATTTGCAAGGTTGCGTTCGCTTTTAAACTCAACGTGCGTCAAAAAAGTGATTTTTTCAAAACTCGTATAATTTAATGACAAAAAAGAATAATCGTTTAAAATAATTAGTAATGAAAATTTCCCCGATGGAATGAAATTGTGATTGAAACATTGAACGGCAATTATTTCGTTGTAAAAATCGCGGAGAATGACTTTATTTTTGTCTGGTATGGTGAGCGATTTAATCGAGTGATCGAGAAATATCGGGATCGAGAGAAAATTGCGCGAGACATTAAGCGATTGAGGACGATGAACCTGGAGGACGAAAGAAGTGTTCGCTCGCCGCAATGGCACCGTAAAACTCGATTATTAAAACGTGATGTACAATTCATGGAAAAAAAATAGGTGGACGCGGAGGAGAGAAAGAGGAATTGAAAAAAGAGCATCGATCGTCATCGTCGTCATAACGAGAGTACGATCCATCTGTCGCCGAGATGAGTTCGTAGAAATTATCGTTATTCGAGAGCTCTCGCATCGAGTATAAATATATAAAAATGTGTTCTTTCATGGGACGGAGAACGCGCCGCCGGGGACAGCGAGATGATGGCCGATCTCGCGAGATCTTTATATTTCTTGTCTCGCTTCGCTTCCACGTCGCGCAAGACATTTTTTTGCACATGCACCCGTGCGCGAGACTTCGCGTTTGCCACAACGGAGATCCGACAACATTAAAACGTTCATTATTACCGACGACCCCGATTTTTCATTGATTTATAAATTTTTCCCCCTTGCCCCTCGGTACATTTTTCATATGATGATTTATATTCGACTTTTGCCTATACGGAAGAGATCAGCGGACGGTCTAGACGTCAATCTGATTTTGCGAACATTTGTTGCACATTTTTTTTCCTTTTAAAATCGTCATTTACGAGTTTATGCATGTCACTGATGTTTGATTTTTTAGTGGAAAATGTGGTGTTCTATTTTAATGGTATTCAGTGATTTTACGATTCGAGGTTGCACCCTCTTACACCGTTAATTACATTGTTGCACGGAATATCCACTTCGAAGAAGCCTTTTGTGTGCTGAGACACAGATTTTGACGTCTACCTGCAAAATTGGATTTTGGACGAAATGCAAGAAACCGAAAACGAATGAGAATTTATTCGGCATGTTTTCAATTTATCGATGAATAATTTGCAATTTTGGTGTCTATCAAGTTTTTTCGTTCATAATGCAATTTTATAATTGTCAGATTCGTTCAAATAATATTTGCTGTTCACGATTTAATAATTTTGGAGTTTTTTATATAATATCAGTAGATTTATCCTTTACGTAATTTTAAAATCTATACGTGAAAAAACTTCGATTGCAAGGTTCTTCTTGGTACCACGAAAAATTAAAATCTTTTTTTCTATTATTCGTACTTGATGAGCATTCAAATACATTTATCTAATGAATTTTAGATTCTTTTCATCTCAAGATATAAATTATTATAGCAAAATGTTTTTTAAGCGCATTTTCAATTTATCGACGTCTATTTTTGTTTTGGTGTTTTTTAAATATTTCATGAAGTTTACAAATTTGTAGACTTGAATTCCTTGTGCTTTACGTGAAACAGCTTTGATGGCACTTTCCTTCGAGGTAACCCGGAAAATTAGAACCCTTTTCTATTATTCGCGCATGAACATACAGATATATATTAGTGAAATATGAATTGTAGACCCTCGCAAAGCTTCTGTTTCTTTCCGACCCGAAAGTAACCTCTTTTGTCATCGTTGTACGTGGCTCAAAAGCCACGACGACGTCGCCAGTTGTGCAAAACTTTTGTCAAAGAGGCCACAAGTGTTTTCCCGGGTCGAGTTATACGCGCGTCTACACGTATAATATCGCGTACACGAAGATAGCCAAGAGGAGGGACGGAGAAACGAGCAGAAGGTTTGTCAAAGAGAGGATTTCCGGTTCGCGGGCAAAGTTTAAATTCGCCTTCCCATATCTTTTCCTCACTTTATCGGGCTCTTTATTTCTCCTCACCGTCCGAGGCCAAAGGCGGGAATTCTTTGAGACCGCGCGACGTGTCAAAGGCGGGTCGACAATTTTTCTCTTCATCCTCGAAATTAAAAGCGAAATTTTCAAACGCTTGTTCCTCGCTAATGAAAGAAATGAAAATGATCGCAGAAGGAAAATACGCTCGAGAAAGGGATTTTCGGTGTTCGGCGAGGGTAGAAAAAAAAAGGAGGTGGCCTCGCGAGAGGAAAAGTCTCGCTGGTATCTCGTGGGATGAAGAGCAAGGGGACTATGATTTTTACGCACGAACTGCGTGCAGAGAAAGCGAGAGAGAGGAAGAGAAAACTCTTTTATGGGGGTAAAGGGAGAAATAGAGAAGGCGCGAGGGGGAGGCGAAAGGGAAAAGTCGAGAAGAATCGATCCTCTTTTCTTCTTGAAAGTTCGCGTGTGTGAGCGAATTCGTGCACGGACAAACACAGCCTCGTATATACTTTCTGATCTCTTCAGAGAGCGAAGTTTCCCTTGTTTCACGCGAGGGGCCTCTCGCACGCACGGAGAGCAAATGAGAAAGAAAAAAAAAAGGAGAGAAGAGCATAACACGCGTGGACGAACATTTTGGGGAGAAAATCGTAAGGATCGAGCCGAAGTACCGAGACCGCAGTAAGAATAAAGGCAAGGGGATGAAGTCTTGAGGGATAAGAGAGAGAAAGAGACAGAAGAAGAAGAAGAAGAAGAGGAATCGAGTCTTTATGCCAAACCATTTCGCGGACTTTTTCTCGCAAACTTCAACTTTTTCCCCAAGGATATTCCAGGACTGTTATTTTTTATAGTTACATACGGTCTCCTTTTAATTATTTACGAAAAGAAAAAAAAATATTTTCGATATCAAAACACTGTTCGAACTCAATTTTTATGAGGCTAGATAAACTTTTATGGAATTCTTTTTATCCTCTTTTTATTTCTTCGGATTGTCTGACTTGACAATGGACTTTTTTAATTATTCGCGTGATAATAAAATATATTTATTTTTTTGGGCATTCCGAACTTTTCGAACGAATCAATTTTTGCGAAACTCGCTGGTGGCTCTTTATGCAGAGACGAGGCGAGAGAAACTCGCGTTCATCTTTTATTTCTCGTCCTTTCTTCCTCCCTTTATATTTATCTCGTTCTCTCTCGTATATGGGCAACTGAAAAATATACTTTTGCCTTTGGCTCGTTGGTTTCTCTCTCCGTCTCGCGTGGTCCTCTCATGGGCGGTCCAGGACTCTTAGCCCTGGCGCCAGAGCACACATAACCCGCCACCAAATATATATGCGCTCTCTCACTCTCTCTCTCTCTTTCTTTCGCGAGGGCCCCGAACTTGCGCCCGAGGAGAGAGGAAATATATATTACCCATAGCTGGAGCGCGTTATTTTACTCCGAAAAATCTCTCGCAGAAGCCTGCTCTCGCGCACCGACTCCTTTTCCTTTCTTCCACCCGCCTGCTTTTTTTCCTCTCTTATTCATCCAGGGCCGACCACCGTCCTGAATAATTGTCCGCGACCGGATAAATGTGTCCGCTATATAGCCACGAGAAATCGTGAGCAAAAATCTCGTTGGCTAATATCGCCGAGGATGAAGTATGCCGTAAGTATAATATCGCGTTATAAAATGTATATGAACATCCACTCTCGAAATTTATCGATCAATTCGGAAAATTGAATAAATCGCGCCAAGGGGTATACATATCGTACGTCAAAATGATCCTGGAAATAAAATAGACGTAAGGATATTTGGTGAAAAATTGAGCTTTCTCAAAAATCGTGGGATAGATACCATTTTTTTGCCCTCCCCGAGAAAATAAAATGGCAGCCAGCGACGGCGTCCGATGAGAGAGAAGGCAAAGGGGGGAGATTGCTGCGAGAGGGATGAGAGCAAACGTCCGCGAGGACAAGAAAGATCGAAGCGGTTCGAAAGGAGCGAAAAGAGTTTGCGAGGATCAAGACGAAGGAGACGAGGCGAGAGGGAAGCTCTTGTGCGGAGGTGCAGATCCGAGGAAGGAAGACCACCGGAGAACGGTTCTGCGATTAGACTTACAAAACAAACGGCCGAAGGGAGAGTGACTCTGAAGAACGAGAGCAGGAGAGAGAGAGAGAGAGAGATGAGGAGTATTGTATCTCTTTCTCGCGGTATTCGACCAATGGCGTAGTGCGCCGATCCCGACAGAGGGACATGAGATAATTGGATCAAGAGAGAGAGAGAAAGAGTGAGAGAGACCCATATCGAGAGAGGTCCTCTTTTGCCGAGTTGACCAAAGAGATTCTCCCTCTGAAAGAAAGGGAGAAAGAGTAGGAAAAAACAGCAAAGTGCAAATACAAAGACACGACGATGAAGCCTTCTTCGCCAGGATGATCCTAGCAATTTAGCGGAGGTCCAAGGTCGATGAACCTCTCAAAATCGAGCCACCCCCTGCGTCGATTCGAAATTATGTATTAAATGAGAGAAAACGATAGGAAAATAAGCTCGTTTATCTTGTACTTTGATTTACCCTGTTTTTCCTACGTTTCTCATTTTTTTCCCTTGATTTTCTCCGAAGACACACACGATATCGTGCGTAAAAGCGCGTGCACATGCGATAAAAGAATCGCGCGAAACGGAGAGAGCTTTTGTCGTTCTCGAGAGTGCGAGAGAGATGGAAAAATAAGTCCGTGGAAGGCGGTTGGTGCGGCGACTCTCTCGCTCTTTGTCGTGTCCACCTCCTAGGAAACCCGTATAGCCTCTCTACCCTCTATTGATCGAACTTGCTGTGCCCTGGGCTCCAGTCGAGTGGACTGGACACACGAGCGAGAGAGCTAACCCTCGCACGATTTCTCATCCCTTCTCTCGGCCACCCTTCCTTCCTTCCTTCCTCCTCGTGCGAGCATATATACACACCCTCGCCTCCATACACACGGATAAGTGAATGAATGTACAAACCCGTTCTTACACCAAGATTATCCCGAGGAGCCGAGGGAGAAATTTTCCCTCTCGAGTTTCTCTCTCCGTTCGCTTTTCTCTATCATCCCCTTATCAATGTACGTTACTGGGTGTGTCGACTCCTGGTGAGCGGTTTTGTGTACACACACGTGGAAAACGAGCGACCAGCGAAAAGACGCGCCCAAAATGGTTCGCGGGGGTGTGTGCACTGGACTCTCGCTCCTTATCGCGCGCACACTCTGCTTGTCCTTTTTCGGCTCCCAGGCGAAACTATCCACGCTATTGTGTATTTTTTTATTCATTTCGGTTCGTTCCGGGTGACGAAAAAGTCACCGATTGATTTTTATATGATTTTTTTATATAAATAAATATATAAAAAGTTATTTTTCTTATTGAAGATCGAAATTATTTCTTCAACGAAAAAGTATCGATCGCATCCTGGTGGTGAGTTTCTTCTTCTTCGAGCCCGCATATTCTACTTTTCCTCTTTCCAGTGCTTTTCTCTCACTTTTCAAAGCTTGCAGAGCACTCCGAATTTCGTGAGGTCGATGCGAAGAACCAGCTGTTTCTCATTCACCCTTGGAAAGTCCATCAATTTTTAAAATGAATGGAGGAATAAGAAGGGCTTTCGCTTAGAAGTTGCTGACCCTTTGCTGCCATCGTGACGTTCAATCCTTTCTCTATCTTTCTCTCTCTCTCTCTCGATTTTCTATTTTCACCCTCTCACCGATTTGCGGTTTGAGCTCGATGCAAGCGCGCGTCTCACCTTCCCTCCTCCATACATCCTCGTTTTTCCCTATGCAAACACGCAAGACCAAAATACCCTTTGGACGATTTGCCGAGAAAATAATAGGTTTTCGGTGGCGTGTGCGCGTTACGGTGCTCGCTTTTACGTGGGCTGTTATTCCCAAAGCACGCCAATCCTTCTTCTCATTTTTCTCTCTTTCGCTAAAAACTTCGCGTTTTTTTTTATTCTTCGTTTCCTACGCTCTCGCGCGAGGTGCGATTTTTCGAATAAAATTTTTTTATCGCCACAACGGTTGACTTATCTACGGTTTCTGCTCACTCGAGTCCTCTTCCGCGTCAAACGAGTTTGCCAACTTTCCCCGGAAAATTGTCGCCGAGAGTAAACTTTCCCGAAACTTGGTTGGAAACTGCGGGAGTTTCGCTCGAATACCAGTGACAAGGGGGAAAAGTTTATAAATATCTGTATGCGCGCGTGTGCTCTGGGAAGTGAAGAAAAAAAAATTGAAATGAAACGAGAGGCGGTGCACACACGCGGCCGCTGCGCTCGTTTCGAGAGTCGAATTCTTGCCGGGCCAGCTTTATCACGCGACGACAATATCGTTCGAACATTTTTGTCCACCGTTTTACGAGCCCGCGAAGAATCGGCAGAAAGAATGAAAGAGGAAGAGAGAGAGAGAACAAACGATAATCTTTAATTCTTTCTCGCTTCTCCGTCTGTTGTTTCCGTGTATTCGCAAAGTCGTTTGGCGATCGATCAATTTTCTTGGAAAGCAGTCTCTTTTCGCTCGCCGCGGCAAGATATCGCCAGGATACTGAACGACGAGCCTCGCCGGGTCCCGTTTTGTCGCGTTTTCTTGCTGCCATCGCGTGTGTACGACTCACCTTTTACCGTCTCTCATCTTATTTCTTACTTTCTATTCGCTTTTTTTTCCACATCAAATTCACCTCGTCGAGGATGAGGGAGAGGAGAGCCAATTCCTCCTCTTTATCGTTCAATCGAATTGCACCCATAACATAATACCCTTATTAATAAAAAAATCATTCAAATGTCTCCTCAATATTCACGAATTCTCGAAACCACGAAAAAAAACATGCGGAAAGAAAAATAATCTGGCATCGAAGGGAGAATAGAATAAACACGAATCTCTTATCCTCATAAGATAAGAACACCGCGTCTCGTATGCTAAAGAGAAAATATAAAATGGTGGATGGCCGAGCATGCAGATATGAAATCGAGGGATGATCTCTCTCGCTCTTGGATTTTGCTCGTGAGGAAGGCTATAATCCATTATATAACATGGCGAATAAGCATTTGGTATATGTAAAGAGTATAGCATACATTCATCGGAGGATCTCGATCCTTCTGTGTGGCTGGGTCCGGTCACGATATAGCGCGAGTCTCGGCGCCATAATACGCACACAGACACCTACGCGGCTATACAAGCTCCGAAAGAAACGATGAGATAGAAAGAGATGAGAGGCATTGTCCTGCAGGCGACACCGGCGTTATTGAATCGCTGTCTCCACGATTCATCTCTCTCTCTTCCTTTCTCTCCGTCTTCCTACCTCCCTTCGCTCCGCGGAATTATGCGAGATCGCCAAGCGACATAAACGGCGGTTGAACGCACACGCTGCGAGCTCCGTCCGTGTGTGTGCAAATATTTCGTCCAGTAAATATATTATCTGCGAGAGCTGTCTCTCTTGGCTCCCCGTGTTCGTCCAGAAACGGTACATATATTAGGATTGTAAAAAAAATAATAATAAAAGAGACGACGCATGAGAAGCGGATAGCGGGTCTATGCTAAGATAATATTACGATAACCATTTTTATCGAGAAATATGTAAACTCGCGGTTGACCTTTTTTTCAAGACCCGCGAGTTTCCAAAATGTTTACGATTTCTTTTACGAGTTTTTGTACTTTGAAAAAAAATCGAGTACAGTGGAAAAGGAGGACTCCTTTCTGGTATTTTTATTTGAATTTGTTTTCTTTTTTTTTCTTTTCATGTGTGTACGCGCAAGGGTGGCTAGGAATGCGTTCATGCGAACGAAGAGATCATATCAAAACGAAAAGGATGTTTTGCATGTGAGTATATATTCCTGCTATAAATTTTTTTGAGCAAAGAGAAAGGAGGAAAAGGGTCTCACCGCGAGAGGAGGATGTGTCTCCTTCATTTTTTTTCTTCCCCCTCGTATGCAGAGAGGGATGAAAGGGACATAAGATGTCAGGGGAAGAGGCATTTCTTTTTCGAAGATACCTTTTACCGCACCCTACGAACACGCCAATTTTAGTTATACATACCTATATCTCTTGGTCCGGTATGTAATATGAGGATGAATGTTTTATCTCTCGGGCGAGTAACAGGGATGAAAAAAATGCAGGAACGAAATTTCCTCGCCAGAGTGTTAGATATCGTGAAAGAGCAAGCGAGAGAACTAGGAATCTCGCACGGTTCGTCGTCCTTCGCTTTTACTTTATCATCGCGCCGAGGCGTTTTCTCGAGCGCGTAATACCAGAGACGTCGCTCGCAAACCATGTCGCCCGATTACATACGAACGAAGCATTCCATTCGAAATCAAAAAAATTAGGTCAAAGTCTCTTGAATATCTAGAATTGATTCATTTACTTTTTCAATGAATTCTTCATACTCCGAAAGTTTAAATAAGAAACAAGATTTGCGATTGCAATGGCACCGAAGTCCTTTGGACAATAACGAAAATCAAATTCTATAATTCTCTGCAATACGCGTATTCATTTGAATTTTATTTATTTACTCTTCAAATCGATTATTCATACTTAGAAAGTTGAAAGAAGAAAAAAAGTCTGTCCCGATTAGAACCGCACGGAAGGTCCTTTGGAGATAAACGGGGAACAGACTCTATAATTCCGACGCACGAAAAGCACCCCCGGTTTATGCGCCGAGCTAGACACAGGACGCGGATAGGAGAAGAAGGAGAGACATACAGAGAGAAATAGAGAGAGTGAGGGAGAGAGGAAAAGAGGGAGGGGAAAAAGGGGAGAGAGAAATGGCTGGAATCCTGCGGTATAACACGACGTCGGGTTAACTTTCTGTCACGGACAGGGACTGCAGGGGTACGCCGCAGGGACGCAGGAAACTCAACGTTCACGTTGAAAGTGCCTCTGTTCCCGAGCGTGCACCCACACGCGCGCACATATCAATTTTCAAGTAGACTCGCTCGCACACGTATACGTATCCTGGAAAGGATTCGCTCTTTTCGGTGCAAGACCGCTGGCCTGCAATGAGAAAATTTCCAAGGCACGAAAGCATCGTTTTCTGCGCTGAAGAAATTCGGTCGGTGCGGTTCGGCATTTGAAACGTGCATACGGGCGCGATAAGTCCAGAATTCTTTTCTATGCATCGAGAGGTTTAGATGGAATCTTTCAGGAGGAACAAAAAAAAGCAAAGAGATAAAAAAAAATGACCGAATAAGGGAAAATATATCTGCAAGGGTACAAATGTATTTTCATGTTGGTGAGATTACTTTTGCTCGCGTCGTACACTGAAAAAAAAGATGGCCATTTCCAATGAAATATTTAATTGATTCGTCCATATTTAATAGATCCAATGAAATATTGAATTGAACCAACTAATATTTCAGTGTATAGAACGGCGAAAAAAGTTTCGAGAACGATTTTGCCCCCGACTGGTCGCGGTCAAATGTTTAAACATTTGAACAAACGAGCAATTATCTTAACTCGATCTGGGGATCTTCCTATCTCTCTTTCTCTTTGGGTGTTTCGAGCGCCCTCTTACGAGTCGTCTAACTATAACCGTACACCATTTTTTCTTACTCTTCCTTTATTGTCCTCGTCTCTTCTCTTCCTCGTCCTCCTCTGCTTCTTCTTATCCCTTTTACTTGTCCGCTACTGTTCGCGAATCGGGAGAAAAAGCGAGAGGAAGGTATATCGTGAGGAAGAGAAAGAGAGAGAGACAGACGATATCCTCCGCCACAAGTCCTCTTCGTTCCTCGTCTTCTTTCTCGAGTATCTCCGCGCTGGTAAAAAGCACGAGACACGCATTTCATTTGCTGCTCGTGTCGAGCCGTGTTCTTCTTTATGTTCCTCTCATCTCGCTTCCCATCCAACGACTCTCTTTTTCCCCCGTCTCGCCCTCCCGTACCCTCTTTTTTGTTCCTCTCCAGACACACGTACACATGTCCTTCCTGAGCGACTCGCGGTCAATGGGACTGAGATAATCGATCGAGAATCAAAAGTGAGATATCGTGAAAAAAAAAATATCGAACGCCTTTGAACTTCTTCTGATGAAGTATCGTAGAGAGAAAAGAAGGAAAAGTATAAAATGAAATTTCGTGTGGAGAGTTGAATTGTGAAGAATGCGAATAGAGATTGTGGTGCTGTCGCAACAGTTTATCATCTGGCTCGTTGAACAGAGGTAATAGCAAAACAAACTAAGGTTGCTGTTGCTGCTGCGTTCATAATACGTCGTACTCGAAGAAACTCTCGTACAATAACAAACGCACCGAGAGATGAGCAAGGATAATGGCTGCGGAGGATGAAACGCGGCGAGTGGGAGCAAGACAGAAGACATGGGCAAGGATGCGAAGACGCTCTATGTGCGGTCGAGCGTACAGTCCCAGAAACCATTTGGCTCTGTGTCGGCTGATAAAAAAAAGGAATGAAGAGAAAGAAAAAGGAAAAACGGGCAAAAGGGGAGGGGGAGAGATGCGGAAACGAGCGATGCTGGAAAAACAGGCAAGACACGGGGCAGCTTTCGTCAAGAGGACTCTCTGACGGAGCGAAAAAGAGAAACCGAAGTGAGGAATTAAGCGGAGATGATGTCGAGCAAGTGAAAGAGAAAACGGATCCGTTTAACAGGATGATCTTGGGCTCTGGGAGAAAGGAGACAGGAAAATAAAAAGGAAGACAGAAGACGGAGTCTGCCAACCCTGGACATATATATTTTGCTCGGTGGAAGGAAAAAAAAGAGAGAGAAAGATAACGGGAGAGTTGGAGAAATAAGCGCGAGACCCTCGGGATTATCTTCCTGGCATTTCAGGGCTAATTTCATTCGGACAATGGCCACGGTAGTTCGGGTCCTTCTTCCTCCTCCTCCTCCTTCTTCTCTCTTTCGCATTCTTGAACCCGCGGCAAGTATCCAGCTTAAGGTCTCTCGCCCCGGCAAAGTAGACGTAGCCAAGGGAAAAACTTTTTCTCGTTCTCTTTTTTTCCTCTCCACCTTCACCGTGGCATACGTTGCACTTCCACCGTACGATTCCTTGTCCAACGAGCCGAAACGTAAAAATGTTATTTCCTCTCGTCGAGGAAAAATATTTAAACGATATTTGGATCGGAAAAAAGCCGCAGCGAGCATATCGGGACCGCGAAAAGGGGGATGAAAAAAAAACGTTTACAATTGTCACGAAATTTCAAACTCTGCGGGAGACTGCAAAGCTCGTTAAGGATGACGATCAGATAATGGAGCAAAGAGAGAGAAGAGGAATGGTAAACGGTTTAACGCCAAAATAATCCTCGCTTCTTCTCAGTGCGGATCCTCGTTCAGCCGAGGATCAACGGAAAGAGAAATGTCTGTGAGCACAATAAACGGAGGGATGAACGAGCCAAGAGGCTTGAGTCTGCAATGGGTAATGGATACGTTTAATCCAATTGCTCTTGTCATCTGTACGGACTTACACACGTAGAAACGGAGGGAAAATTGTGTTTTCCTCGCGACACCGCAATTCCTTGTTATTGTATTCGAGAGTATGTTATTGTACCTGAAAAAATAGAATTTTCTTTTCGGCAAAGTTGACAATACTAGAAATAGATTGGATAACCGTGACGGCGGCGAGAGACAGAGCAAGAGGAACTTAAAGTATAATAATGGTCAACTGCGTCGAATGGAGACGAATACACGCGCGCCGCGGGGTGTCTTCAAAACGCGTCCGGTAAAACTCTTCAGGTATATGCATATACGTAACTCTATGGAAACGGAATAAATGTAAGGAAAACGCTTAAGCAATTTCTGAATAGAATAGCGGACGTAAATTTACTCAAAATTAGGCCTTCCTCCCTCGTGATGTTTCATCCGGTTCTCCTCGTGTGCAAATAGACCCCGGGCCATCCGCACGTGATATCTTCTTCTCTCTTCTGCCTTCATCCATCGGATTCGGCCTGCCGGAAATTAGGTTTGGGAGCAAGCGTCCAGAATTACTTTCACGTACTACAAAAAAAAACAAAAAGTATATATTTACTTAAAGGATAGAATGTTACTCGTAGCCACGTGTAAGATAAATCGTCGAATTCGCATACCGGATAAGTAATCGCTCTTAGGTAAAAATGTTGAAGAGAGATAGCGAGAAAGCGTTTGGCAGAGGCCGACAGAGGATCATAAAGATCCATCAAGTTCGCACCGCGGTTAAAGTATATGTAGGTATGAAGAAAGCGAGAAAGAGAGAGGGATCGTTTCGTGTTTTTGCTCGCCAGTTCGCCATTGTGGCAATCTCTTTTTCCGCACAAAGCTCGATTCATCCGAGAATCGTATCTAATGTCGCCAAGTTGCGACTAAAAAGAAGAATAATATATATTTTCCTAGGATATGTAACCGAGAGGTTCAGCCAAATGGTAAAGTGAGTCGAGAGAAAGATTCGAAATCGCGGAAAAACCAGGGGAGGAAAGACGGGGTTTTCATGAGCACATTGATTCCGTCCTCTAGAGTTCCAAATCTAGCCATCGCGTACCAGGACTTGGACAAGAGAAGGACAGTCGATCGGTTTTCTACTCACTCCTGAATTTTGCTTCTTGGCTTAATAACTAAAAAACGAAAAGTACCGCGCGATTCGAAATCGCGGAAAAACCGGGGGAGGAAAGACGGGGTTTTCATGAGGACATTGGTGCCGTCTTTGAGAGTTCCAAATCCAGCTATCACTTACCAGGACTTGAACAAGAGAAGGACAATTGATTGCTTTTCTACTCACTCCTGAATTTTGCTTGTTCGCTTAATAACTCAAAAACAAAAGGTACCAGTAATGGAAAAAACAGGGGGGAAAAGAGGGGTTCAACGATCATATCGATACCATCTTCAGAAGGTTGCAAATCCAAGCATCGCGTACCAGGACGTAGACAACAGAAGGACTCCCAATCATCTTCCTCTCTTGAACTCGTGAATTTCGCCCCTTTGTTTAATAGCTCAAAAAATGGAAAAGTATATGTATGTATTGTATACATGCATGCAGGAACTTCGGATTACGCGAGAGAGCGTGCGCGCCAGGCCTAACAAGAGGATCCACCATTCACCTGTCACTACGAACGGAGGGCGGTTAGTTATAGTTTATTTATCGTTTCCACGTAGGTAGAGATCGGGTTCCTCTCTCTCGCACTTTCGATCTCTTTGGAGATGTTCGCGTACGAGTTCGCATACGAATATCCGTGAGGCGACTCCGCGTTTTACCTGGAGAGCCTTCATTCGGTGTGTATATACGTATGTAGTCGAGTACACGCGAAGAAGGTTGGCCAGCCTCCTTTCTCCTGCTTCTCTTTATCTCCTCTTTCTCTTCTCTTTCCTGCTCTCGGTCGGATGAAAGTGGTGTGGGTATGGCGCCGGCGTGTGTGGTCCGGCGCGCATACCGCTACGGACGGACAACTATCGACCAAGTCAAAGCGGGGGTTATCGGGGAGTCAGAGTGGACAATTTCATAGCAACGCGGTCGCGCGCGTCACGATACGCGAACGAATATACGTTACAGTTCCTGCCGCTAGATGTCTTAACCAGATTGGTGAACGGCGCATGTGCCGTGGTAAGTCGCGCGCACGGCGATCGCGGGTTCGCCTCCAATTTTCGATCTCGATCGATACGCCCTTATACTCCGTCAGCGGACGTGCGGAAACGCGTTACGCTGTGGAAACGCAATTTTCGTCGATCCGCAAGCACGGGTGGCCGCAAGAGAGACGGATAGATTGCGCGAGCGTCCCCATCCAGCGTATAAACACACCACAGGGATAAAAAGGCACACACGCGCATTTTTGTCCCTTTCTCATGCGCTGAGAGATTATACACAAAGTGGCCGGGACGAGATTGCTGTAATAATGGTCTCCGCGAGACTCAAGGCTTTCTTTCTTTCTCTCTCATTAACTCGATCTCAAAGCCACCTGGCGCACGTTTTATCTCTCGAGTGCGCCTTCTCGGTCCTCCCACACGTATGATGGCTGATTGGATCGGTCTTGACTCGTTAAATTCTTAATTCACCAGGGAGATTCGTTGAAATCCAGAGAGAATGGGAGACATAAAGAAAGAGAGAGAGCACAGCGAGGTAAGACGAATGATTGATAATGACAGATCACGTGGGTAGAAACAGAGATAGAGCAAGAGGGGGATGGTTGAGGGAAAAAAAAGAGGCTCTAAATCCAAAGGTAACGAGTAAAAAGGATTCTCCCTGGCTCATTATCTCCCCCCTGATTTCCGAAAGGGGTCAAGTTTACATCGGCGCGATTTTTCAGGGTTGCCGCGTGTGCCAAAAGGGTTGTTTGTTCGCGCTATGGGGTCCGGAGGAGCGAGGTTTCGGTGTTTTTCCTCAAGAGACGGAAGAAGCTCGTTCGTATATAATATAGGTGAGTGTCCGTTGTATATACCTGGATATCATAACCGAGGGCTCGTTCGACACGTGATGACAGCTCGTGGCGCCAGCAGCCCCCCGCAGTTTCCCAACACGACGGGCGGCCTCCACGGATTTATACCGCACGCGGGGTACGCTCTCTGTCTCCGAGCCAGAGCAGAGAGAACACGGCTCTTCTCCTTATGCCAGCTAGATCCAGCCGGAGGAAGAGGAGGCGGGCACATCACCCGACGATTCTTTTGTTTCAGGCTCATTAACGTGTTGCCAAAACCCCCTTGGCGCGCGGCCGACTAGCACCGACCTAACTTTTTCGGCCTCCTATATCGCCGGACCTAAAACCAACGAGGATCGCCCCATCGCACACACTCTTTTGCATTCCACAAAACTTTTCTGCCCATATTATTATAACCCGCTGTGAGAGAATTTTTCCTATTCCTTTTTCTCTCCGCTTTTGCATAAAATCTTGCCTCGATAATGGTTTCATCGCGTATCTTCCTTCTCTCTGTCCATCTCGCTTCATTCTATATACTCTTTCCATTTTTTAATCTAGTTGAATCAAGCATGGCCCTCGATATTCGGTGAAAGGAGAAAAGGTTGAAATGACAGGCGTGTGAATCCCAGAGAAATCGTTGTACAAACCTAAAAAACATAAACGGCGAAGGAAATGGAAGATTTCGAATGGGCGAGATTTAATAGGCGGTTCGAGAGAGAAAGATGGAAATAGTTGTAGACAGGACTCGCGCGCGTTTAACATATTTTCGTAGCGTTTCAACAGGTTGTATTCTACGGAATGAACGTTATGGCGCCAACACCAGAATCGTCATTATCATCATCGTGGAATAGGAGTTCCCCAACCTCGAATGATGAGGCGCCTCTCCGATCTCACGTGCGGCCGGCTACGAACCTCCCAAATATACTAAAAAATCCATAACTACACAGATGGCTGATGAACCGGCCAACAGTTTACCGAGTAAAAGAATTGTACTTTCCCCATCTGTATAACTCTAACCAGCCAAGATATCGATCAGACACAGAGATATCTCCAAGAAATCAAAGCGGCACGAATAAGAAACGGTTATAATTTTTCGATTCCAGTTGCCGTTAATGTTTCATCAATTTTTTTTTCGAGAATGTTCTGTCCGATAGATTATCTACTGCGACTCTACTCAAATAATAATTTACATTAGAAAAAAAATTGTAAGCCGTAAGGTTCAGGTGTAAGTTAATTGGCTCAAATGTATAAAGGGTCCAGAGTAGTTTGCTCAATTTCTAATTTAAAATTAATTTGTAAGGTAACAGTTTGGGAGTCCTTCGGTAGGTCCACAAAATTTATCCCAAAATTTAAAAACATCAAACTCTTTCATTTTGCAAGTTAAATAATGATGAGATCAAGTATCAGAAATCATCAATATTTTAAGAATGAACAGTCCATTGAAATCAATTGAAGAAATGACAGGGATTTTGTGACCTTGATACGATTTGTCTGAAATAAGAAAAATCATATTTTGAGATATCGTAGAAATATAAAAACTTTTGCTAAAAAAAATCAAAGATATACTAGCAAAGACAAAAAATGTAACGCTGCAGTGCCCGAAGGTAGAGTCAGAGAGGAAAGGAGGAAAGTCCCATGAGCGTAACTTTGGCTGTCAGGAGATGCGGACATGCGAGACTTCTGGTCATGAGAGAAGGACGGTAAAAGGGGATAGACGTACAGAGCACGTACAGGTTGAAGCGAAGTGTTTATTGGTACAAGTGCTCCGAGGGGACATAACCAGAAGCTTCCATCTCCGTCCGTCTTCCCGGTCGAGAATTACTGCAACACGGAACCGAGTTACTATTTGCGTTTGTATGCGGAGAGAGTAAAGGAGTAAGATAGAGAATACCGTAGGGTGAACTAAACGAGAAGATGCACTCTCTCGAAACGCCAGAGAGAATCGCAGTCTCGATTATTCCGTTTCTCTCTCTTTCTCTTTTGCTCTGTGCTCTCTGTTGTCCTGGAATTCTTGATATTCAGTTGACCAGAGACTGGAATACCGCGTTGGAAAGAGAAAGAGCCGCTTTGAGAGTGTAGGAGCGAACAAGAAAGGAAGTTAGAGAGAGAGAGAGAGTAAGTTCAAATTCTCTTGCTTTCGTATTCGTGAAGTATAAGCTCCTCGTCCCCGTAAACGCTCATGGGAATTCTCCATGTCACAGAATATAAGCGAATTTCTCGCAAGAGTTATCCAATAGCCATGTACGTGTGCATCCCAGAGAAAGGACTCTCTTACTATTTTCATCGCATGCGCTATCCACCTCGCTTTTAAACGCGAACCTTCCGCTTCGAATATTCCTCGCCATTACAGCTTCAAAATTCTAAATGTCAGGGAAGTGTAACGAAATTTTCATTCTCAAGTTCGAATGAAGAATTCAATCAGCTCATCTTTCTTCGAATATTTCACCACGAGATGTTTCTCTATTCATTTATTACAATTATTGTGACTGTCGTTACTGTTAGAATTGTTGATAAATGATTAATTCGGCGTCTGTCATAGGAAAAGAGGATAAAAATGCCTCGGGCCTCCCCGAAGACTGGAGAATCAGCCACGGTGGTCCAATAACAAAACAATAAGTTAGTTCCATATAGACGCTCCCTGCCTCTATACTCGCGAGGTGGGGGCACTCGTATCAGTGTGGGATCGAAATTCGGTGGATATACCACGCGAGAAAAAAAAGGAGGGAGTTCGAGAACGTAGAGCAGAGGAGGAAGAGAAGAGAGAATAACGTACGAAGTTCTCGGTCGCTGGACCTCGCGATCGTGATCCTGCGACCAAAAGCATGAGGTATGCCTCGAGTGGCGCCAGCAGTGCGCACCTCTTTCTTTCTCTTTTTATTCTTTCTCTTCCTCTCATCCTCCTCATTCTCTTCTTCGATCCTGCGCGACCTCGCTCTTCTCAATTACCGTGATATTCGAAGAATCATGAACATATCGAGAGGCCGTGAAAAGTCAAATTTTCGTCGCTCATTAATTGTCTCGAAAACAACGCTGTTATTTTCTTAAACGACTCTTTCTGGTTGATTACGATTTCCCGAGTCATTATTTTTTCGAGGGATTCTTATAATTCTAAATGTAATTATTTTCGGATTACTTTAATCATTTTTTTAATGAATGATATAGAATTTTTTGTTTAACGATATGGAACTGTACAAGGAACGTGAATTCTTGAATTTTTACTTTCTCTCGAACATAATTATTGAAAATTTCGTGATGATTTTTTATTTCACATTTTAATTCGACGTATCGATAACCGGAATCTCTTTTTAACGGGACGGAACACGCCTGACCAAAAAGAGTAGAAGTTCTCGTGAGAAATATTGGGTGGACGGAATTTATGTGTCGTTGTAATACAATTTCATCTCCTGGGGACAAAAAAAACGTTTCTCACGCATTAACACGAGTAGATCGATATAAATGCCTTCTTCTCAGAGATGTAGAAAGAGAGAGAGAGAGAGAGAGAGAGAGAGAGAGACAGAAAAAGGTTTCGGAGCCACACACAGTCAGGTATGGATAGAAGAAGCGAGAGGCTGCCGGTCCGTGGGCCTTGGACTTGAAAAGGAACGAAAAGCAAGATCGATCAGTCGGTTATCTCCGGGACGAAGCAATTTCGTCGGCGATCGACGATCAATTAGTGATCAATAATTACATCAGCGCCGCGTCGTTTGGTCACGCGCGAAAAGGTTCACCGAGTGAGAGAGAACGAGAGAAATCGAGACACGACATTAAAGAATATATTATAATTGGATGTATACAGTGATACAAAGGAATGAGGAATCAAAATTGTGATAGGTGTATCTCGAGGAAAGCCGAAATATAGATCAACTGGCAAGATTTTTTGAAACTCGTCCGACTGGAAAGTTTCGTCTCGATGGGAGACGATGAAAAAAGCATGGACGAATGAAGGAGCAAAAGTCTTCTCGTCCACATTTATAAATATGTGAGAGAGGACGCGCGATCGTCCGAATGATTATGGGACGGGACACATTTCGGGCATTTTTACGAAAGGATAGACACCGAGAAACGCGTGTTCTATTTAGCTAAAGACAAAAGTGCGGCGCTTGAGACGTTCCACGGGTCCCAAAATAAAAAAAATTATACAAGATTTCAAAGGGTGAGAATCATTCCAATATCTAAGCCTAGCGACATATGCGAATTGGTATACGAAAGATTCCCATCGAGCGATTATTTCGCGTGCGATACATTTCGTGAACACGAATCTTCGTTTTCTCGTTTTTTCCTCTCCTTGAGCTCGTAGGTGTGCGAGAAGATCTGCGATGGGTTATTAATGACATCGTCATTCGTGTAGCGAAAGAGATAGATGTACAGATAGATAAATAGATAGAAAGAAAGAGAGACAGAAAAAAAACGAAAGCGCGGGCGCGCCTCTGCGATATAATTTCTTCTTCGCGATCTCCCGCTCCTGACACCGGGAGCGAGAGATCCGATAAAAAAGAGGAAAGGAAACGATAATACGAGAGTTCCTGAGAGAGAAAGAGATGCGTTGGTGTCCACTAAGATTTAAACGACGAGACGTCGACGTCAGGAAGAAGTTGGACCGCATCTCACGGTCGGTTATATACACAGTTATTTATACGAATTATATACGTACATATATTAAGAAGAAAATGCGCTCCCTCTCTTTTTCTCGCTCCCGAGACCAGCCGAGAGAGTTCTCGATCGAGTTGGCATCGTACTTTTTCGGGGTTTGATAGATCGAGGCAATTCAGATCACGCAGATGACGCACCCGTCCTTCTTTTCTCTCTCTCTCTTTCTCATGTCCGGCTACCTCTCTTAATGTCGATTAATTTATCAAATCTCGGAAGGATAAGATAAGACGGGTGTACCGGGCACGAGAAAGAGACGAGCTTGTACGAACACAAACGCTTCCACCGCGATAAAGATAACGCTCGTATTTTCTCCCTCGCCGTTATATACCATCGGGACTTTGTTTCTCAGAAAAAAGATTGAGTGTTGATGGTATACTTCCTAGTGGATGGCCAATGATCCTGATCTGCCAAAGAGAAATCTTTGTGAACGAGAAACTCGTGTGAATTAATTTAATGATCCATTAAACTTGCTCCATGTCGTTGGCACATTCACGACTCACTACGCTTCAGCGTTTATTTTTATTTTTCAGTGGTTTTTCTCACGCGTAAAAATTCAAGTTTAAAATTTGTACTCGAGTGATGCAAGTATTTTTATACTTCTCTGAAATATTAAAATGTACTGAAAATTGCATTGTATGAAGTAAAAGTGCGGATTTTCGCGTTTAGAGAGAGAATAAGAGAGAAAAAGACGCGTTTAACGAGCTCGTAAATTCGCATGAAATTTTCAAAAGGCGAGCGTAAAAATAATATGGGGCATGATCGAAGCTCATGCGAGTACGCGTGTGAAATCGATTATCGGAAGAGAGACGGGAATCAGCGGAGTCTCGGTGGGCAAAGGACGAGTGTGCGCGCCCTTTTTATCGGAAGGATGCGAGAGCATACGTGACATCCTCGAGGCGATTCTGGCGAGGAATAAGGAGCGCAACGAGAGTGCTCCGACTCGGCGACGGGTTAACAAGCAATAAATACAGCGTGGCCTGCCGCTACGAAAAGTTTACGTCTCTCCTTTCGCTGCTGGGATCCTCCCCTTGGCCGCAAGACCGAGAGAGACTACCCCGCGCCGATACTTTACAACGTAACGTAAAATTAATAGAGCTTATCGTCTTGTTGGTCATTTCACTCCTCCTCCCGGTCCACGGACGATAATTCATGAAGAAAAATAACGCCTACGCGAAGGAGAGGAAGGAAAAAAAAACGTGAGCGAAGAAAAAGAGCTAATCCGTTTACGACGACGTTTTAATTTCGATCGAATTTTCACCTCGCGTGTCATGCCCTTCAAAATTCTTTATTTTACGAATACGCACGGGAGAGGGATGTCCCCTCGATTTTATAACGCAAAATTAATAGAGCTTATCTTGCTTCGCGGCCATTTCGTAATTTATCATGGGATTACGGTGCAAATACGAGAAAATACACGGGAGAGAGACGCGAGGGCAATACGACCCCGATGAACGACGTCGAGTGCTCCCCTGTGGGGTACCGTGAAACTTCCCTTCCTCGCTTTTTCCCCCTCACGCTCCTCGTCTCTCTTTCTCTGTATGCTCAACCATCGCTCTATTTCTCTCTTTTCGACCTACGAACGCAGCAATCACTTCCTGTGTCAATAAACATGGATTCCCTTCTGCGCAACCCCGGGAAGAAACCGAGCGTCCATTCATCGGGGATGCTGCTCTTCTATACCCGCGCACACGTCCATAGAAATGTGCCTAGACCCCTGTGTGCGTTTACATGTATGCAAGAATCAAGAGCTACAGATCGGAGCTAAGCCGAACTCTCGACGGTACGGAATAAACCGGGGAATAGAAAGAGAGATCTCTCGTTCCGTTCACTCGTACAAACGACGTGTACACCACTCTCAAAATCGACCCTTCGCGACATCGATACCCCCAGGTCTATTTCGTTTTCTTCCTCCCTTCCTCTCTCTTACTCTCTCGCTCATTCGCTTTTTCTATATCATGGCAAAATCCATCTCACTACCATACAAATCCCCCTCATTCACTTCCCTTCCTCTCCGCTTACTTTTTTCTCTTCTATCAATTCCTCGAAAATATTGATTCTCGAATTAACCACCGAGTTTCGTAAACGAGAAAATCTATTCTCTTTTTTTATTCTGTTTGCGCTGAAGGAAAAAATCTCTTACGCGCACATTTGAATTTACAAAACATTTTATTGTGAGTTTACCACGTTATAAAAAAATAACGTTGAAATCAACACTGTACTGCATCAATCATGATTTATATATAGGTATATACGTATGTAATTCTGACCTTTGGTAGAAAGTCGTGATAATCGGGGGTGTGGTTTAAACGTATGGTATTAAACCGGTTCATGTCAGTACGTTGATATTTGATAATCAAGATTTTATATTAATGAAAGAATCGATTGCGTAATTGGATATTCAAAAAATAATATTTAGTGTAGTCAAAAAATGTTTCAAAATTTGAGTGAATTCCATCTGCTGTTTCGTAATATTATAATCTACAATCAAAATTAATACGAAATCTGTATTTTTATAAAACATCAGAATGGCCAAGTCAAAAAAGGATTTAATTTTAAAAAATAGGAATTAAAAACATGTATACAAATGTTCATGAGACGTAATTTGTGTTTTCTTCCTTCATGTTTTTTGATTCGATCAATTTGAAAAATGACGATTCGATGCTTGAGAATAATTCTGGAAAAGGGTGGTGTATTTTTGGGGAAAAAATCAATAGAAGAAAAATCCTTTTAAGGCGTCCGGTAATGGAATTGCTGACAAGATATTTGCGACGTTAGTGCGCAGGGTGGAATAAGTAAGCAGTTGAGCGAGAGAGAGACACAGACACCCAGATAAAAAGAAAAAGAGAGAGAGAGAGGATGCGTTACCGGTTGTAACGCACACGAGCGCGAGAATAGATATAAATAGACCCGTACCGGTATTATCTATCATTCAACGAGCGGGGAGAAATTACAATGACAATGACCGCAATAACGATCGTGCCGTATTAGTGTTGGTTGCTCGTGTGTTTTCTCGAGTGTGGACGGGATGGAAGAAGACGAGCTGGCGAGAGGAAGCGAAGAATCGAGCGTGGCACGCGGCTTCTGCCGCATACGCCGACAGCTTGGAAAATTGCTAACAAATAATGATACAAAAGGGTCGGTTACATCGAACGTGTCCCGTACGCGTATACGGATCGATGGAAGGGGAGAAATTCTCTCGCGCGGACCGGACGAGCCGGACGAGACACCACGTCGGGATAAGGGTGTCAAACGACCCTTCTTTATCTACCCCGCATGCTTTTTTATACCATATATTTCTCCCTGTTCGAGTATTAGCCCAATAAACCAATTATTTATTGAAAATCGATTACACTTATCTGTGTATACGTTTGATAAAAAGTCTTTTTCGAATTTGTGTTTCATTTTCGAAATGTGGACTAACGTATGTAGGATAGAAATATGGATGAAAATATTTCGACATTGTATGATAAGAAAATATTTTAGTTATTGAGAAGAAAACTTTTTTTGTAAATTGTGGCATTGTTGAAAAATCGCGGTGAAAACAGGGTAACAAAATCTCTCAAATTACCCACGAATCGTCGACCGCTCGAGTGTCTCGACAGGGCCAATTTAATTCTTTCATGCATAGAAGGAGAGAAGAGCCCGTGAGGGAGAGACCTCGGGGATGGATTTTTCCTTGTGAGGAAAGTCCTGGGGATCGCTACGAATCTCCGTAAATTCGAAGTGAAGGACTCGACGACGTTGCTTTCTCGAGTTCCAAAGGAAACGACATGAGGACGGATAGAGAATCCAATCGGAAAGCTGCAATGGGAATACGATACGATCTATGCGATTTCAGAGTAACACTGGCGCCTTTTTCGCTTTCGATAAACGCGAAATAAGAAAAATAAATAAATTATGTGAAAAAAAAGGAAAATAGAAGCTCGCAGAACGTTAGCTCCGAGTCGACGGCGTACGACGAGAAGGAAATAAATAAAATATGCGAAGAGTCCGAGTTTGGACGTTCTCGCTCGTCGTTGCACCGTCCCGTCTATATAAATATATAAATAATATCAATACACAGGGATAGTCGTTGCCTTGTGTTGTATATTTGTAAGTACAATACAGAGTGGATGGAGGAACGATTCATCGAATACGTAGAGGCAGGGTCGAGGAGAAGCTACTCACTAGCTCCGTCTTCCACGCTGGTAAGCGACGAGCGATCCGTCACGAGGGCATAAATCAATGTTGTGTATTCCGTAGCTAGTGGAGCGATCCAGAAGCAACCCCCGTGTTCGCGCGAGCACTCTCGTCGTCGCTGCGCACAACCGAGTCTCCGTTTCGATAACGTCCAATCTCGTATGCCGCTTATTTTCTACCGCTATTACCATCTACTAGGCTGCATGTGCGTGAATATTATATATTTATGTACGATCCTACGATTGCGGTGACCGCGCATAGCCGCGTAATGCGCTACCGCGGCTCTCGAGGCGGTGAAACGGCGATATACTTCGATACCCGTTTGAGAAATAATGCACTCACTTATGTACTTGACAGAATAATTTTTCCTTTACTGCACTTTCGATTAAAAGATATTCAGATTTGACATACCAAAAAACGAAAATTTGTTTTTTTAATTGTCTACATAGATTTCATTTCATAGCCTACATACATTTTGATTGTTTATTGTTGTCGGATGGATGGACAACCACTTAGATAATGTCAAGTTGCAGTAATTTAAAAAATGACGATTTATTCCCAAAAAAAGAGGTTCAATTCTATATTGAATATGAAAAAACATTGAAATCCTATTTCTAGAGTCATTTAAAGCAAAACGTCAGAATGCTTTAAAATGTAACCAAAGTGAATTCATATTTTTCCAAAGGTTCTTACAAACTCAATTTAATAGAATTTCTCAGTGTAATCATTGATATAGTAGGTCCATTTTATAATGATAAAAAATGTATTAGCAATTTTAAAGTAAAGTCCTTATTCGACTCCTAAAGACTTAAAACTCTTATGTGAATTTCTATATCATCACTATCATATTCCCATTATTTACACCAATAAAATTAAATTGATTACGAGTAAATTGAGTAGATATCGGAGAAGACAATAGATTGGATACAATGTAGCGAGAAGCAGGACGTTTCTGATCGTCCGAAGAATGGAGTATCTCGTTGTAGACAGAGGAATAATGTCGCTGTACGTTACGGGGCACAGTGATGCAGGGGTAGAGCGTATATAGAGTGTTTAGGAAATATATAGCTGGGAGATTGCACGGTAAAGCTGTATGCTTTATTATGCCGGACACAATTGCGTGTTGGCTAAGCCACGTGACCGGGCTACTTCCGGCCAACGCTCGGGTTCCGCTTGGTGACGTTCGCATCTTCCCTGATGTGAATTCACGTGGCTGCGTCTTTCTCCCTCGCGCGTCCCGGCACAAATCTTCCCGTTCCCCGGCTCATAACGTTACACGATCTCATGGTTCCTATCCAGCACTGTTTCCCCGGTGGCTTACGCATCCTCCGAACTCCCCGCCGTTCCTATTAGTCCTAGGGACGATGAACGATGGAAACTGGACGTCGAGGAGAACAGAGAACGCGGCTCAACAAAGCGAAATATCATTCCCGAATCGCTTAATCTTCTGCGTGTGTGTGTGCATGTGTTGTCTCGTGACTGCTTGCATTCCACTCACCCCTCAAAATCTGTTTCGTCTGTTGGATGGGAAGAGGAAGAGAGAAGGATGACGACGACGACGACTGATCGTCGACTCCTCCTTTCAGACCTCTTTGCGAATCCACGTGTCGGTCACGTTTATCCTCTTTTTTCCAAACACGCATCACTTTGGGTGAACGTATACAATTCCTGCACCGTCATTGTCGCCGTATCCGTCTAAACAGTGCAAAGTCATGAGAACCGACGACAAAACACTATCTCCAGCTACTTCCGGACTTCATCCTTTTGCCAAAGTGATTTCTCTATCGAAACTCTTAATTCTGGATAGGGGAACGATTCATGGAGAATAACAATATTGTGTCAGCTCTTGCACCAAGGGATTAGGGTATTCTCAAGATGATGTGTACACTCTACTCAAATCAAAAGCCAAAGATTTTCTTGCAAAATCCAATGCTAAAAGAATTACCACAATGAATAATAACAGTTTCTAAAAAAATGGTTAAAGAACAGAAATGGATCTAAAAAAAAAGGAACACGGTTTCTCTCCTCATCGATCCGAATAGTGGGCAGGGGCGGAAAAAAACGCAAGAGAAAAAAACGATGCGAATGTAATAGAGAGATCGGGAAGGATATGGCGGATCGAAAGGATCGGTCACGCTCTTCTTTGCGTTAATACCTGAATCGGATCGGCCGTGAATAGCTCGTGCTCGAGATTGGCCGTGTGTAGGGACGTGTGTAAACGCGAAGAGCTGAAAGGCGAAATATGGGCATGCACACGCATATGAACACACACGCATAAACACACACACGAATAAGTGTCTCGAGATGTTGCGGTCGAAGGATCGTGTGTGCGAATGGGGATTTTGGGAAGAGAAGCACGGGGTGCGCTCACCCCGAGTCTGCGGACCAGTCGCCGGCATGTACATGGACCAGCGTGGCGAATCTCGCTAGTCGAGTTTATCGCGGGGGTGTGTAGCCACTGTAACCACTAAAATCGTCTCACGATACAAACACCGCTGGCGCACCCTCCATATATCTATACATCCTGTTTTATGTGCCTAGCCGAATGCGCAACGGGCCACATAGCTCACGCGCCATGGGAACCATAAAATCGCTGGAACAACCCCTTATAAATAATGAAATAACCAGCATCGACCGCCTGGACAACGACTTTCTCCGGTAATTAAGCTTTTTATTAAAAAGCTCCTCATGACGAGCTGACTCCGAATAAAAATCCTCAGAGTCGATGTAAATGATGTCTGCTGCCATGCACTTAGAGGTCTTCGTTACTTTTGAATGCAGTTGGTGGATTGTAATTCTAGGGAACTTCTGATGGATAAGAGAGTGGCACGAGTCAACGAGGAGTCAAATGATCAGTCGAATATCAAGTAGCCGAGCGAATGGTACCAAAGCGACCGGAAGTCATCAATGTGAGATAACTGTACGGAGATACGTCTCGAGAGAGAAAAAACAGTTACGGAGGCGTTTATCCGTAGAGACTCGGGGCAGAGGGAGAATGGAGAGTAATGAAGAGTTACATGACTCGGTAAAGTAGTGAATAAATTTAATGGGTAGGAGAAGAGGTTAGGAAATGATCGGACGACGTGCGCCGAATGGAGCCGTGTATATACGGTGTATTGGCTTCACTACTGATTTTCAACGTCGGTACGGGCGCGCACGGGCTCTGTAATGTTGCAAACGTGCTCTCTCGGGCCGTTCGCTCGCTGCCTCGGTGGTCCACTCGCGTCGATCTGCGAATCATAATCGTGCCTCGCAAGAGACTCCGCAAGCGTGCGGTAACGAGATGAGCTACGAGAGCCGTATTCGTCCCACTGCGCGAATTAGCTCCCGCGGTACATTCACCACTTGTGAAAGTCCACCGAGACACGATGTTTTTCTCATTAGCAGAATTTATCCTCGCGTCTGTGCCCGAGTATAATTCGCATACCCGAGTAACCCACGATTGTGCTCAATTCTTCCACTCGAGCTTATTCCCTGAGAATTTTTCGTCCTGTTGAAATCGAATGTTCCTCAACTCGAGTTACGCGAAATAAAATCATTTTTACCAAACATGGATGATTGAAAAATAAGAAAAGGAAGTTGGCATGAATGGCGGAGTGGACACAGCAGATGGTTCGACCGTCTCATTAGTCATGCGCGAGCCCCGAGGACGAGAGCAAGAATCGGACTCTTTTTCACTCGGGTCCGAAAAGGTATCCATATCCATCTATCCGAAAAGTTTCCTGTGTCTTTTTTCCTCCTGTTTTTTTACAATCGATGGATGCTAACGAGACGTCTGTATCATTATGCTATTCCGGTAAAACGCGTGGTTATTTTTTATTCGTAGATGTATCGGAGATTCGCGCACGAAATAGGGGAGGATACGAAGGGCCTGGATATTAAGGCCCGGGGCCGTAACGCGTATCAACTCTCCGCTCCTCGAATGCCGCTCCGAGAGAAACTCGTCGCGTTGGCTCCTTCGCGCAAGAAGCAACTTTCAGCTCGGGACCACTCTGGAGCGTCTACGAGGCGCGGAAGACACAGTATAAAGAACAAGAGAAAGAGAGGGAGATAGAAATAGAGGACGAAAGAGAGAGAGAGAGAGCCAGACAAAAATACATGGCCAAGAGGGAAGCGAAGTAAGAACCGCGTGGACCACCGTGAAGGACGCGAGAGACTGCAGCCCATCTTTTCCTCTCCCGCCCTCTTTTCTTTTTTTTCATCCACATCTTTCTTTCTCCCATTCGCTTGCCATCTTTCTTCCCAAGATGATTCTACCGCCATTTTACCCTCATTTTTTTTTCTCCCAAGCAACATCCCTCTTCGAATTTTTCTTTTTTCTGTCTGTACTGCCTATCCTCGCGTTCCCTTCCCTCCCGCCTCCCCGACCGCTCTTTTTGCACCACGTTACGAGCCAACTGCCAATAACCATGAACACGTGATGATTTCTTCACGGATGCCATAATCAGCGCACGCTTCTTGTACCATGCGAATCTCTTCTTCTATCCAATCCCTTTTGTTCTCCAATTTTTTCTTTACCCGTTTTTTGCTAAAGTCGATTTTCGACCGCAGACATCGCCGCCTAACGCGTTGCACTCGTTCACGAACGAATTTATTATCTCTGCTACGGATTTTTTAGGGAAACTATGGTCGGGAATCTTTTGGTTCTTTTTTTTGTTTTTGAATATTAATCGACGTTCCGACAATCTTTCGAGGAAACCACACCTGCCGCGGCAGGTGGCGCTTATATATAAGTATTAATACACACGCCTGTCCACACACACATAAAATTCTCTTGTAAAATATTATCAAAAACCATACGTTGGATACTCATTTTACGATTTACTGCGATTGGTGCACTTGAGAGAATCACTTTATTAGTTTTTGGAAACGTTTGAGCGGATCTCATTCTCACCAAATGTGTCTCGTATATCTTCGATAAAAGGATTCCTTTAAGGACGCTTTCAAGGGTGGTCTGTAATTATTTTTAGAATTTGAAAAATGAGAAAAAGATGAATTCTTAAGAGTGGAAAACATTAGGTCGTATTAGTTGAAGATAAATAAGTCGTCACGGATTATTTTCTCTCTTCATCGTGTCAAAGCAGGTGGTACACAATTCTCACAGACTATGGCAAGCGACTTCTGCGTTTGCGGGGGTATGAGCCAGGGTCTTGAGTTTTAATTGTTCTCCACCGCCGCGTAAATCCTAATTAAGACTGAATTATTTAACCGTCTCAGCGTCGAGGCCGCCAGCACAAGAGCCGCGAAATAACGAGAGAGAGAAAGCTCGTCTTGCAAAGCGTCTTTATGTTTTCTTCGATCTTGCCTCTCGAGATCTGACAAAGAACATTTTAATAGCGCACGATTCTCTCTTTTTTTTTAGAAAAAAGAGAACCCAAAAAATGAATTTTCTACTAAAATAAATATTTTTCGACCATAAATATAAGATTTTTGGCATGAGCAAAAGGGCAAGCGGAAATCCTGTCGGTGAGACGAATAATACGAGACGGAATGACTTGGCGGTATCGACTGGATATCCAGCCACGGGATTTCCATGTCTCGTCCACGGTCTCCAAGCTAAGAATCTCTCTTCGACTTCGAAGATGTTAGCCCGACGATCGTTAAATCAGAACCTGGATAAAGAGAGAAAGTGAGATGGGAAATGATAGAGATTAAACTTCTGTCGTTCTCGGTCGTATAGTGATAGTTGTTTGACGGGGAAAACGTGATTTTGCAAATGATGCCAACCCCCATGGAGTGTGCGAACGATGTCGAAGTGAGTGTTATATTATAGAGTTTGAGAAGTCTCGCGAGAATGGAAAAGAGCAAGAGGGAAAGAGAGAGAGAGAGAGAAACAGAGTATATGCTTAACGCCCAGCGGGAATGACGATAGATTTCCCCAACTAACTCATCAACTCCTCCCTGAACGTTCTGTGTGGCCAAACCTTCATCGACTGGGTCCCTTCCCCTCCTCCCCTAGCCCATAAATATTTAACATACACGAGAGCCCGTTGAGAGTTACAGCAGCGAGCGTACCGCAATGAAATTCTCTACCTTCTTCCTCGCCCTCCTCCCTGGCACACAAAATTATACGTATATGTGTCTGTGCCTCCATTACGAATGGCAAATCACTATAATCGCATACCGATGTCAGGTCTTCTATATTCTGATTAAAACTTCATTAACTTCCACGATAAATCCGCTTCTGTTGCGCTTTTCCACGGTCTCTCCACATCAGACTCGACCTTCGAAAAAATCCTGTCAAGATTTCCTCGCATTTATTTATCTTTAATAAAAGTAAATCCTGAACTCGTAAAAGGTACGAATAAATGAATGATCAATTTAAAATCATGATTTATGCGTCCAGGCTCGTGAGAGCAATCTTTCAAGTTCACACTGCGGATATTTAATGCAAAAATGATTCAAGCGGAGCGCGATCTATCGTGGACACGGAGAGCGAGCGACGGTGTGTAAGCTCGTTTCGTTAATTCAATTCAATCGTTACGAGAGAGAAAGAGAGAAAGAAGTATACAGAGAAGAAAAAAAGATGAGGAAAGCTCGTGCCAAACCAGGACGACGAGTCCGTATCATAAATAGGCTGGCAAATAATACTACAACATTATTTTCTATTTTATTTCATAACACATAGGGAGAATGCACAGCGGAGATTATTTGATACAAAGTTTCGCTTTGACAGAAGGAGGAGGGGCACCGAGTTGTATTTCACAGTAGCTGGTACACCGAGAGCCAGACACGATCTATATATAAAATGATTTTCTCTCCTTCTCAGGCACTCCTGCACAAAACTAGACGGAGAGCACACGGGACAATAGTTTTCTATAGCAATTTCTCTCGTGACTTTTCGCGCTCTGACGTATACATCGGAGCACGAAAGGGGATCGTGAGCTTTTTCGGGCTTGTTTCTTCGCAAAAAAGTGGAAAAATATGAGGGAGAGGAATGATAACTGTGGTTACCAAGAGAAGAAACCTGCGTGTTGCTTTTAGACTGCGCAGAGAAAGAGAGAGATAGACCATATACGGACGTACTCACACAGAGATATTTTCGTAAAAAGTAGCATGAGGCAAAAGCCAACTAGAGGGAGGTTATAGTAACGACCCCAAATCCACCCCCGGTACAAGTAACGGAATTAAATTAAATTCAAATATAATCAAATAAAATTTAAATTTCAAATCTCTTCTTGGGTTTGCCACATTACGGAGTCTCGTCGCGGGGTGGTGGTGGTGGGATGAGGTCGGGGGGAGGAGGAGGAGAAAGGAAGAAAGAGATGCTCTCGCTTGGATACACAACGACGTACATCTCGCTCTGGATTTAACGTTTCCTCTTTCTCTCTCTAGCATCCCCTGGATTTTGGCTTTTTCTTTACATGACATAGCTGTACGTAGAAAATGGAAGGCACATCCGTGGAGATTTAACGGGTCAAACCTAATGTCGGGAACCCTCGAGGGTGCAAGTGATCTCCCGATTGGAGAGGGTGACTGATTGAGACACTGTTTTGTTTGTTCGAAACGATGAGAACGGGACTGAAAAAGAGTGAATGAAAACAGAATTTTTAAGAATTTACTTTGTCTCGTGGTATTTCTTTTCTGTTTTATAGAATATTTTTAAAAAATGACGTAAACAAATTAAATTGCAGCTGTTTTACAACTTTTTACTTCAACTCTTGGCTTCAGAATTACGAACAAATTTTAACTTATCGTTAACTTCCCGTCGATCATGGTCTTTGAAGTGTAACAAATTAGAAAAAATAATCTTCAAAGTAATTTAAAAAACAAAAGTTCACGAGGAAAAGTGAGTAAAGTGAGTATAACAGCGCGAGCGGCATTTTCGCAAGAAAGGATTCTCGATTGTTGCCAACTCCTGTTCGAGTGTATGTGTTTGAATATATTAATACATAGGTGCGAGCGTTAAATGTTTGTAGAGAAGTTTCGAGACTCGACGTGGTGGGGGGTGTCATTCTGTGTCAACCGCAGCGGCCTCTGACGATGACATCGCAAAAGGGGATGAAACTGTGGCGAGATTCTCTCGAGGGAGAATATATACAGGAAACTCCGATGGTGATATCCCGGCGCGTCTAACTCTCTCGTACCAAGGCGCCCGGCAACCGCGAAATGTTTCCCCGCTAGTCGAGACTGCCATGTTTTCACTCTAATTTCCATACATTCATCCCCTTTCGATTAATTCCGCAGACTCGAGTGATGGAGAGAGCGAATTTTGATGAAAAATGAAACTATTTCGTAAAAATTATTCGCAAGAACCAAAAATTGCAAATAAATCGCAAATTCTTTTTTACTCTTACTCGAGTTCTGAATAATAACCTGGATGAAGATTCTTCGAGAAACGGTGTAAGGGGGGAAGTCGCGGAGAATATGTTGCATGTCTATGCGTCTAGCTGTGTATATAAACGTTAAATTTATGTTCCTCTCGGTCGGAACGTGTACAGGTAAGCTTTTGGACCGCACACGTCGTCACGAGGATGGAAACTCGCGCTCGTATCCAACATAAACGCGGCGAGGTACATTATAAACGCTGGGACGACTGTTCGAATTCATTTTCCGTGATTTTATCGCGCGAGCACGTTGCGCCGGACTTGCCGCCGTGGATACCTTATTATTTCGCGTTTGACGACGGACTGATTGCGCCCGGGGAAACGAGCAAATCTATCTACTCCCGTGCACCTATATAAACATAAATTCATCGTTACGCGGTGAGCCGAGTCGTAAAAGGTGCGCGCATACGCTCAGACGCGAGCTACCTTTCGCAAAAAAACAAAAAAAAAAGTCGAGCAAAAACTGACGCAAACTTTCAATTTTTTTTTCGTTATAAGAAGTTCTCAGAACTCAAAAAGACGCGAAGATCTGGATTATTTCATCAATATTATCTCATATTCATTTTTTAGCGCAAGGAAAAATGTTCAGAGTGAAAAATACATATTTTGATATTAATTATAACGAAATAAAGGGAAGAATGGTCGAAGTTCGTTGGATTACATAAACGGAAGTCGAGGGAGAGATTCGCGAAAATAAAGCTACCTCGAGAGTCGGTCGCGCCGTCGCACAGTCACAGGGCGCCACCCAGCACTTCCTTTGAACTCTCTATTTTTTTTCCCTTTTCGGTAACGCGGAGCTAATTAATTTTCTCTCTAGCATCCCGGGAGAAAACGAGGAGTTACAGCGGGAGCAGAAGCCAAGGGGGCGAGGAGGTAAGGGGAGACGTGTCTTCTTCGTCTTCTTCACCCGCCCCTATTTTCTGTCTCCCGCGAGGGGTTGCTCTTTGCGCTTTCCTTGATGTACGAGAGCGATGGGACCCGAGCGAGTGCACGCGATGATAATGCAAGAAATAAATCTTATTTTTTATTTCATATTTTTTAAACTCAAGTTATCTAATTTTTCATTTTATTTTTGTGCAGAGATCAAAACGGAGTGCGAATTTCTAGCGAACGTTCGCGAGGAAGGCAAGAGCAGTTTTCGCCGGATTCGAACGACAGATGTCTCTAGCTCTCGTATCCGCGTTGCGAACGGTCGAGGAGAGAGAGAGAGAAAGGGTGAAGAGAAGAAAAGGAAGGAGAGGCGGAGAGAGCGATCGCAAGGCCCTCCGAGAGAAATGAAGAAAAAAAGAGGAAAGTAGCTCGAGTATGGCTAAAGCGTGCACTCGGGGCGTGCGGATGAGAGCGAGTGACGACACGGAGTGCGCTCGGGGGAAGCGCGAGCGGCATCGACAAAGACCGAGTGACATAAAGGGTGAAAGGGATAAAGAGAGAGCGCGAGGGGGCTCGAAGGAGAAGAAAAAAGAACGGTGGAGAAAAAGAGACCGATCAACGTCGATGAGAGAAGCGAACGCGAGAGGGAGCGAGGCAGAGAAGAATTGCACAAGAGGGGAAAAAGAGCGAGAGGGAGAGAAAGGAACAAAAAGAATTAGGAAAAAAATGAAAAAAATAGGGATAAAGAGAGAAAGAGAGGCTTAGAAACAAGAAAAGAAGGGATGTTGAGGTTCGCGAATATTCGCACAGAGGATAAAATAAGAAGAGAAGAGAGGAAGAGAAGGAGAGAAAGATGAGGAGAGGTGTGGCTACGAGGTTGTGCGAGGAGTTTGCTCGTAGCTCGGCTCTGGTTGGCTCGGAGGCCTCATGGTGGGCCTGCCCGCTACGAGGCCGAACCTCGCCGCGAGAGATCTTGCAGGCGACTTTGCTTCGACGACGCTCTCTCGCCGATCCTCTCGCTCTTTCGCTCCAGGCTGGAAAATGTACGAGGTGCGGGAGAGAATGGGAGAGAGAAAATGGAGAGACGGGGCCCGAGAGGAGCGCTCCGAGAGGCCCCGCGAGTGCCGAGAGAGGTGTCAGCAATGCGACTTTGCTCCCTCGCAACTTCCCCCTCCCCCTCCAAAGAATTCTTTTCCACGAGTGTGTGCGGGCTTATGTACGGAAGGAACGCTGGAATTACTCGGCTATCGAGATCCCGCTGCGGATAAGCCCAACTCGGGGAGAAATCATAGCGGCCACCCACGACTGCTATTGGAGGGCGAAACTCAACGTTGGGCTCACGTGTCTGTACCTAAATACTCCGTATACGTGAACGATATATATTATAATGATCTGTCATGATATTCATCATAAATGTTCAATTTTATCAATCCTTTTTTGGAGTCAATCTTGTACCCTTTTTGTAGCAAAACTTGTATAGGTGCAGAGAACAGAAAAATTGTTTGAGGACAATTTCATCGTCATCGTTGGACTTTGGTACTCGCGTATCAACAGTATTGATAATGATATTACGTCACACATGCGTATACCATCGAACAGTATACCCTAGTTCGAAAGTATAAGTGGGTGAAGCGGTAGCCGACATTTTACATTCATCAAACTGGATAAAACCGATACTTCCACTATTGCAAATGTGGGCTATCTCGTTTTCTTAATAACATGCTGTGATAGCTCAGAGAATAGGCTTGCGAAAGAGACTTAGGGACTATATGAGTAACGATTGAAGTTCTCAGTTCACTCATCAGTAGATGACAAGTTTTCATATTTTTAATCAATTTTTTTTCTGAAATGCAACCTTACTGTAAGTATTCATGGCAACTTCGAAATCTGAATCTGTAGTAGTATTGTAATTTATTGGCGAGAATATCTGGTTATTTACATTATTTAAACAAACTTATTGTAATTCTTAAAAATATATTTGTATCAATCTCGCTAATGAGCTATCGACCGAGATCCTTCAGCTGATGTTAATTTACAGTTTTTTGTCAAGTCTTTTATCGGACAGTTCTTCAAAATTTATCAATGGTATTTTATTTTCTATTTTTGTTGGTTTATTGTTCGTTATGAGCTATTTCTATTTTTTCAATGATTGTTTTCTCCGGGTTATTATATTTATGTGTCGCTTCGTATGGGACTTTGGCGCAGTATTCTTTGATATTATCATATTGTTTGTATGCTAAAGTCTTTCGTTAGTGATTTTAGTCTTTCTTCTATCGGTGTGATTTTACATAAAGCGTATAACGTAGTATTTCGTGGATTGTATAAACGGTTTCTATTATGGCGAATTTTCGTTATTTTTCTCAGCGCTGTAGTTTCGGCTGTTTTTTTATGTTTTTTGCCCCTTTTCTACAGTTGCAAAAATTGGGTGACCGTATTCTAATATTGGGCGGCAGATGCTTTTATATATTTTGGATGTTTGGTAAGCTTCAATATTTTGGTTTTTGTATATAATATTTCTGTAATGAGATGCCCTTGTTATTATTTTACGTTTACATTTCTGGAGGTGTTGTTTGAAATTGATTTTGCTCTCTATTGTGATTCCAAGATATTTAGCTTCTTTTTTTGGGAGATATTTCGACATCTGCTATTTTAATTTTCGGAAAATTTTCGGTTATTTTGTGATTGAATACCATGAATGGAGATTTATGCGGGTTTGGTTTTAATCTCCAATTATTGAACCATCGTGTTGTTTTGTAAGCTAATTTTTGTAGAGATTCGATGTTTTTATGTAGGTTTTTATGATGAGAGATGAGAACGGTGTCATCGGCAAATTGTAATATATATTGGTTCGGATCTATTAAGTGTTGATCGTGTCGATTAAAGCTGCATATATCATGGCAATAGATATTGTAGAGGAACGGCGAGAGGGGGGATCCTTGCGGAACGCCCAGTTGGGGGGTGAATGTCTCTGATTTTTTGTTTCTATTTTTACAGTGAGAGTGAGTATCTGAATCTGCTTATGAACATTATATCATGTTATATCTTGAAAAATATTATATCATATATTGTATTATACAATATGTAAAAAAAAATTTTCAGTCATCTAACATGACCTTAAAAAATATTACAATTAAGACAATTAAAAAAAATCTTGTCCATTAAAAAACTGAAGGAAATTTCTTAGAGATACGATAAAAAGTTATGCCATACTACGATATGTCAAAGATTCAAGACTATCAAAAATTAATCATTCACTAGCGACTGTGCGTTAGAGACAGCTGAAAGTTTTTCAGCTCGGTTCTGTAGAATATTTGCAGATCTTTTTTCATTAACTTGCAACGTTATAAATTGATCCACTTTAAAAGACAATAAAAGATGAAACAGTCTATCAGCAAAATATACCATAATAAAGTTATGAGATTTACCAAAAGAAGAAAAAAAAGGGAAAATTTCATATTTACGTCGCAGAGGCAATTCGAGGGAAAGAAGGAGAAAATCTGTGAGCATTCGACTCGTCGAGTCGTGCACGTTATAACTGATATATGCATCGAATGGTATATTGTTCGAGGTGGATATAGCCGCGTGTGTAACCAATGTGGTAAAGCATCGTAAAATAGACTTACGATTCGCGTGCAAACATCGCAGAGAGTCCATCGCTGGCTCGGTCTCTTTTCCTCCCTTGGCGTCGTCCTCCTCCCGCTCCTCACTTTGCTTTCCCTGTACACGTTTGGCCGGTGGTGCATGCACGAGCGGTGTCCGGTGTGTTTACGTCCGCGTGTGTGCGGCCTGCGGAATCAAATCGATCCGAGAGGTAAAACGCGGAAGCTCGGAGAACAGCGGTAATGCTCGCGTTTTGCTTTTCGAGGCACACAGTGCGCGATCGTCGAAGGCCCGAGAGAGAAGGAAAAAAAGGGAGGAAAAGAGAGACAAAGAGGCCTCTCGCGATCGGCCACATCGAGAGCAGGGCAAGAGAAGAGGGGAAAGGGAGAAGAAGCTAGGGAACGGACCATCGGGGGAGGCGAACCCGTGGAAACACGCGCGAGTATGCGATTTATTATCCATCGGATAGGATAGCCGCTGGTCGTTCGCACGTGTTAACCCTCGCGCGCTCTCTCGCCTATCTCCACAACGGACTTTCCTCCCGCGGTGGTCTTCACTTTTTACCATCGACGAAAGCTCATACAGAGAAGCCCCGTATGTACTATCGGGTTTGTCACGATAAAGCTTAGCCAAAAAGAACAAATGTTAACAAGAGGATTTGAGAGGCTAGACTGTCTCTCAAAAACCAATTCAGTATACATTTCGAGGCACATTGCAAATTGCACTGTGTAAAATAAAAAAAAATTTTATATTTCGGGTCCATTTGTAGTTTTTACTAATTCAAATATTTAATTAAAAATATGATCTTACTCTGTTTGGAATGTACTTATCATATTTCACTTTAATTTTCTAGGACATTTTACAATTTATAAACTAAAAATTTCAGTTTCGTTTTGTAATTTCTAATATGTAATTTTTTCGCACTAATTTTTGTAATTTTTATATTCCGGAACTATATTTATCTCTGTTGAAATCGTAAAATACATAATGCAACCACTACTTTGTCAAGAATATTCTAGTAATACGTTTGAAATACAATGTCAAACTGCACTTCGCATATCGAACATAATTCTTTACAATTTATTTTCGTCCGAAAAAATTTTAATTATGACCGAAAAGAAATCGATAAAGGCGTGTTTCATGACTGTGAGCATCTTTTTCTCGAGCCGAATTGCGTCGTATTAATTTCTCATTTAATTTTAATAATTTTCAGTGCTATTGGAAACTTGGCTTCGGTCACGCAATTGTTTTGTAGCTGTTCAGCGTACTGACAACCCCTTTGTCCGCGTTACGGAATACTCTTGTTAATTTTTAACTGCGACAACCGAGCAGCCTCGATGTTATTACGATTCTGATTACCAGTTGTGTCGCGTACCTCACATGTAAAACTTTTAAAAAATCCGCAGACGTTCGGTATTAACCGCGTCGGTCGTATAACTCTAGCGACGATTACGAAAATAGAAATGTTCTACTATAACGTATGACTAATTCTTACTTGGAAAAAATGCAATTAGAGCTCAAAAGGTATCTGCAAAAATATCGAAGAAAATTTAAATCACCTTCATTCCAATCCATTCACCAAAATATTCCAGAAAAATATGCAAGCGTATTCAAGATCAACCGGAAGTCACGGTACGAAGAAACTTAAAGTCACCCGATCGTTACAACCTGAAATAAAAAAAACACAAAGAAAATATGAAGAAAACGAGAATATGCGTGTTGGCAGATCGTAGGACTCCCAATTTTTATTCTACATTGTGCTCCTCGAATGCTTCATCAACATAGCGGACGGGAGAGGAGAGAGAGGGGGCTGAAAAAAATGGACAAGCCCGTAATGAGGGAGTTCATGCATTCTTCCCAAGTAGGAATATTTCTTAAAAAAAAGAGAAGGAAGAATAAAATACAGAGTACAAGCGTGTTACTCGCGAAGCGGAAAAGTATAGGTTTGGCTGGTTTTTGTCACAATGGCGACGAGAACGCGACGCGAGCGAGGCAAGAACGCCACCTCCCGCTTCTGCGGGCTCGAAAGGTGAAATTAGTCGCGAGGCTGTGTGTCTCGCAGCTATTTTCGTAGTCTCTGTCTCGCTCGCACTCGTGTAAAAACGGTGGAACGCGATGGCATGCACTTTTGTATACGCGCTCGCGGAGTCACGGTCCCCCTTTTTATATTATAATTTGCAAATCCTCTGCGCAAATAAATAGGTATTCCCGCGTGTGCGCGCCCGTATTTATAGTGCTGGTACTCGGAGATTACGCTGACACGAATATGGCGGCGCGGGGATAGAAATAAGTAGGAGCGAATTTATATCGGCACACGATCGCGAGTTACGAGATACGTGACGTGTATCGCCTGGCTTTTCTGAGACACGCGCATGCATACTCGCCAATAATCCAGGCTAATTTGCGCAAATGACGAGAGCAAACTCTCTTTCCGATCCCAGAGCTATTTTCGTCCTAACCCGAGAGAGGATAGACAATTTCATGCTCGCTCCCGACTTCGTCATAACATTATCAGCAGCTACGTCTATATACAGTTTTGCATCGTTCTATAGCCCTCTATAAATATTTCTGTATCGAGTTCTATACCCGCATTTCCGACTCACAAAACGCGAATATCGCAACCCTCGAAGATTTCATTCATCTACATTTGGGCGCCGTATTTTTTAAATGTCTTATTTTAAAGCAAAAAATAGGAAAAACGAGTTCTATAGACATTTCGTTATTATTTTTAATTCGCGGACATCATTGTCACGTGATATTTTTACATAAAAATGCGCTCTTGCTGTTAAATATTGAAGATATTTTTCAGAATCTTGAGAGAGGTAAAAAAAATAGGAAAAAAAAAATTTGAGGCGTGTATAATAGAACAGTCACGCGAAGAGACGAGTTACCGAATGAAAAAAGAGAAAAAAAATGCATCGGTCTCCTAACGCGTGTACGTATATACGTGTCGCGCCCGGCTGCTTCCAAATTACCCGAAATTATCGGCTCCTTTTGTTTTCTCGTCATACGGTATGACCACCGCGTTGGCATCCAGTATACGATTCCATGTCATTTTTGACGTTACTCCTCTACGCAGCGAACGTTTCAACGGAAAGAGAGAAAAAATGAATAATAATAAATCGGAGGCGCATCAACGCAATTCGTGCGCGTTGCGTCGCCCTCCGCGGTGACAATCCTCTCTCTTTTTGTGTCTAAACATATACGTGAAATAAAATTGAACCTGTCACTCCGCTGGCTTTCCCTTTTTCATTTTCGTTCATTTTTTACCGAGTTTTTTCCACGATACGAAAAATCACGGAAAATTGAAACAAAATTAAGAGAAAAGGGATAAATAGAAAAAAAGAGAAACAATCAGAGAGGAAAAAAAGCTGGAGAAAAAAACATGGTGGACCGAGAAGTGCGGAAAGTGCGCAGCGTCCATTGTGTTCGCCGTTCGAGGTACCAAGATGGCCGCGGCGAACGTGTCGTCGCGGAGCCACATACACGATCGAAAGTATAAATGTATACCTGTGTTTATGTGGATAAAAGCGTGAGGAAGAAAGAGGAGGCAAGAGGGACACTTGGCACGATGGGAAGAGGGTTGAGGAGAAAGAGAGAGGGGTGGGGGGGGGAAGGGAAGAAGCTCGAAGGAAGAAAAAAATATTATATAAGCCCCGGGTGATGGCGTGTTCAGTGCGAGTATGGTGGTCTCCGTGACAATTAATACACGGCGCGAGATCGTTTTATGTTTTCATTTAGCCCGCGTGTGCTTCGCGGATGAAGCTAAAGAAGAAAAAAAGGGGCAAAGCCGAGCGATTTCTCTCCTTCGTCGCTTCATTCGCGCTTCTCATCACGGCCATCGGGAGAACTCGTTCTCTCCCTCTTGCTCTCTGCGGTCTTGAGATATATTGCACGGGAAGAAAAACGAGCTTTTCTTGTCGCCTCGATGAAATCGATCGTTCAATCTTCACCCTTTTAAGTCAAACCTTTTTTCATACCCCTATAACCGCGCTCGTTATGCCTATTCGCGAGTCTAACGATAAAGAATCGTACGAAAAAAATCGACAGGAGCTCAAAAGATGGAGAAAATGACTCGATCAAGCGAAAATTATTCGATCGTGCTAGGAAAAAGATCGTTAAGATACAAAAAATTACTTTTTTTTATTTGAATAAAATCGTCATTGGATTTAATTATTATTGTACGAGACGTGAACGCGGTTTTTCGGTCGCACGGATTTATCAGTTTTAAAATATACGTCGATGCGTCGTATTCGGACGCACTCTCTCTCGGATAATTATAATAAACGCACATACGCTTATGGTAACATATTTTATTAGATCGTTTTATATACTTCAGTTATTGCGTTCTCGAGTATTTTTGCTCATTTTGCAGAACGCGCGCGCGCGCGCCTGTCACAATGTAATAACGAGAGGAATTAACGATCATGCGAGAGAGTCCGGGCTCGACGGGGCGCGAGCCAGTTTCTTCTTCGTGGAAGGAAAACTCTTGTAAATGATTTCTCGCTCGTTTATTTTTACGCGTATATGTACGAGTACGAATGGGTATGTAGAAAGGACAGGTGCTCATCGGGAAGTCACGTTCGATCATCGTTCGCATTTTGAGATCGCTACGCGCGATCCAACGCGCCTCGCTTTTTCACACCACGACCGGCGAGAACGTATATACGATCCATGAATAAGATGAAATCGTCCTCCCGCTCGCGAAAGTTTTTCCTCTCGTGTACTCTCAATGAAACATTTTTTCGACCTCAAGAATTCCTCTCGATTAAAAAAAATGTGAGATAAATGTTTTTCTCCTTATCGAGAGCGATCTTCGACGAAGCTGCTCATATCTCTGCAAATTTATTTACCTGCGCGATTAGCGAGTTGTGTGCTTGGAATAAAAAAATTAACAGCAAAAACTCACGCGGTCTCTCATTAAAAAAATATATGTGAATAGCGAAAAAAATCGAGAGCGTAACTATCGCGATCGCGTTACGATTCGGAGCGCGATTTCGTTCCTCTCATCGCGTTTTATCGGTTTAATTATAACGCAAAAGTTTGCGCGTGTGACGTGGTAGAGAGCACTCGTTTATATGATTTTGTATCGTTATTATGGATCGACGATTCCTCGCGGGAACTCTCGAATTATTATTTTTTTTTCTCCTCACAATTTAAAGGAGCATTTGTCCTGCTCGTCGCGTGAGCTTCGCCTCTGATGCGTTTAAGCGATTTCATGCTTTTTTTTCGCGTGATAATGAGCTTCGGATATAATCTCATTTCGTCGACAACCGGGGACGAATGCGCCCAAGAGACATCAGAGATTCGTTATCAAATTGGAGCGCAAATTAAATGGGACGAATCGCTAATTCATATAAACAAAATAATGCAAGAGCTCGTGAAAGCTGACTTTTAACATCAATTTTTAAATGAATTCAAAATACGAAAAAAAATCCATAAATAAAAAATAAAATTCTTCTACAATTAAATTCAAGTAATTAAATAGAGATGTACGTTTCGAATATTGCACTGGTACATTCTTTATCTAAGAGGGTATATTAAATAAATCCCTTCATTTTCTTGTATCACTTAACGATTATAGGACAATAAGAAATCTAAACTATTTTTACATTTATCAACCGTGACAATCACGGATACATAAATAACACCCTAAATCCGAATGACAACCAAAAATTATAATTTTTGACAACTAAAAATTTCAAATGATTCCAACAAATGAAAAATAAATTAAAAATTGCTTTTAAGGAGGGTACATCAAAACAATACAAATATGAGGCGCGTATGGTTGTACATTGGTGCGTACGACAAAAAATTGTTGAGCAATGAATAATGAAGAAAGAGGGAGGGATAAAAATTTGCCAAAAATAAAAAGAATGGGAGATCTTTGCCGACGGGTCCTTTGTGTCACGTACCGCTATGCATTGCTTTTGCTCGCCGCTTTTTCCATCCCTCTCTCTCTTTCTTTCTTTCAGGCTTAGCTTCTTTTACGCGGATATAAGACCGGCCTTTCTTTCGTGAATTTTCGAGCTACGAGAGGCGCTCTACGGGAAAGAATAAGGAAGAGGAAGAGAGTGGGAGAGAGATAGCGCAATACAGAGGGCTTACGAAAGTCTCGCCCTCACTTTTGCCCCTTCACATCCCATACCGAGAAGAACCCTTTGACGGTACCTTTGCCCGTGCTTTTTCGCTTCATTCGCCATAGCGCCGGCGCCTCCGTTTTTTTCTCTCCCATTTTTCAAATCCTCCTTTTTTTATTCTTACAATAAATCCCCACGCGTCGTCTCTTCGTCACCGCGCTCACAAATCTGCACGTGTGCAATATACGAGACAATCTTTTTTTTCCCAGAAAGCTCAAAACGAGTCCGTGAACGAAATTTGGTAAAAAAATAATTAAAAATACGATCTCAGAATTCTAGAAACCAGAATCGATTTTCATCTACGATGATTTAATAATTTCATGATTTTAGGGGTGTTATAAATTTATGAAAAATATAAGCAGTTAGGTATAAAAATAAAATTGACATTTCCGTCCAAATTGGAATTTTGTCATTCTATGATTTTTTAGGATTTGGAGTTTTGATTTATAGGGTTAATTAAATCTCTTTAATTCATTTCAAAGAGATGCATTTTTATACAAATCTCTCAACTCCATGTACAACGGATTAACCGCTTTGAAAACTTTGAGGTGAACTCCAACATCCGAAGAGCTCATTTTTCCCTCACAACCTTGCAAATATACGATTAAAATATAAAATGCCGAATTACATGCGTCCGAATAAATTTTTTCTTATTTTTTAACCGCGACGGTTAGTTAAGAGAGTTTAAAGGAAGGAACGCTTATCCCTCTCCCGTGTTCTCGGAGGGTCTGCACATGGCATATTTTATTCGATATAATCCCTATTTTGTTGCAGGCCGAAACCACATTCGCGTTTTCGCGTCAAAGGACCCTCGGAATCGTATTTGCGACCTTTAATGCCCGTCTGCGCGTCCGAGGACGAAAATTTACCGCAATGTTCGTGTCTCTCTCCCTCCCTTGTCATCCATGAAAATCCTGGACTGCCATTAACTACTCTGAGGACAGAAGCCACCTGACGACCGCGAAAGAGAGATCATCGCTGTCAGAGGCTGGATAAACGAAATTTTTTTCACTAACGATAAATAAACTAATTTTTACAAATACAAGACAATTCAATGAATCGCTGTACTGGCATAAACAAAAGGTTAATTTGATATTTAATTAAAATCCGAAATTTCAACGTTTTGAAGGCAGAAACTCCATCCGTGGATGTAAAGGAAAATCATCCACTCCAATGTAAAGGGAAATCAATGCTGTCAAAATCTTAATACACGAAATTGTTTCACAAACAGGAAATAAACTAATTTTTACAAATCAAAGACCATTTAATGAATCGCTATTAACGGGACAGACACTTTGATTGAATATTTAATTAAAATCCAAAATCTTGACCGTCAGGAAAAAAAAATACGATGAGTAAATTCGCTGATAACATTATGAAACTAAATAAATTCAATCCAGCACGATTTACACTCGTTCAACGAACTGTCACTTTTGTAGAAGGTTTTGTAGCGTGTAATCGATATAAAAAAATCGCATGAGAGTCGTACGAATTTCCGTTTCGGACATAATTCGTATTGCGGGCGTAAATTGGCATGACGAATTTACGTTATCGTACATACGAGAGCGTTTGTCCGTCAGACGGGGTGATGTCTCTCCTAACGACAGGATAAACACAGACCAGATATCAGGATCGTGTGTACAAGCACGATAAAATATGTGAACGGTAGTGATCATTTTTCCGGGCTCAAACATCAAGAAATGAAACGTCGTAAGCGCGGCGACAAATGTCCAACGTTTGCGCCCTTTCGATTTTTTCGAAATGTTTTCCGTTCCCGTTTTTTCCACCTTTCAGAGCCACGCACGTAGTAAACAGTACATAACGAGGCCTAGAATTAATAGTTCCGTAGAAAACGAGGGGGAAGAAGATATTAGAGGGTTAATGAGCAAAGTACACCCCCGTGTCTATCTTTCCATCCGCGTCTACGGTTAACGAGAAAATAAGTGATCTGACTGTTGGCAGGCCTGATTTTTCACAGTCATCAGTGAGAAGTGTGTCAAAAAATGTGTGTAAAGAACATAAAAATATAAAGTGGTAGAAAATAGACCGTGGAGAGAGGTAAAAATATTAGGAGGCATCGAGAGAGAGCCTCGATTATATTCGACCGGAAATCGTTCTCACAGCGACGCTCGACATCTGTCCTCATCGATTTCGAGGTTGAGGAACGCGTACCGAAAAAGTTGGCGTGCCTCTTCGAACCGCGAAGCTTTCTCGTTCCTCTCTTTGCGCGCGAAAACAACGAAATATTATCTCATTCCTATTGAGTATTAAAAAAAGGACATATGCGCATTTCCTGGCGGGGTCTGCGCTCGCAACCGCGACACAAAGGGCCGATATGGCGTTTTGCGGTTTTTCATCGGGGCGCAAGGAGTTCGCGCTTCCGGAAGCGTTGGAACATGGAATATACGCTGAGTGTGGATATATCGAAGGAAGGAAAAGAAATAGGAAATAATTTTATGTAAGGAGAAGGAACGCGTTACGATATAAAGAGAAAAAAAAACTTTAAGATAAAGTGTAACGCCAATTCCCGGAAGGATACTGCGGTGTGGGCTTCTTTCTATTATTTGAGGACGATGGAAGAGAAGAGAGAGAAAGAGTTAGAGCGGATCTCGCGCCCCGAAAATAATGGAGACTCACGGCGGGAGCTCCGGAAGCCACCGCAAAATTGCACCCGAAGGAGGAAGAAGGGAAGGAAGGATAATGATAAAAGTTTGAGAATGAAAGGAGCGAATTAAGGTGCCAGTATAGTGGTCACTTTTACATAAAAATATAAAAAGTGTATCGAAGTGTCGGGAAAAAGGCAAAGAGGCTCACGCGATTCTCGAACTTTTAGGAACGGAGGGACAAAAATGTGAACAGGAAAAGAAAAAAGCCATTTATTTCATTATTATTTTGCAACGCTTCCCGACGGGAAGTTTGACCGATTCTTCGCGGTTAACTCGTACGCGACCCTCTCGTAATCCTCCCACGAAAAAAAATCATTTTTATGCTTTTTTTTCGATCCATCAGGAAATCATCGTTAATTCGTAAAGCTAAAAACGTTAGTGCATTTTATATTTTTTGTTTGAGTCATCAGTGGGAATATTCAAGAGCTCATACTGATGATAAATAGAGTTTATATTTTATTCACGAGTGAAATAATCGATAAGCCATATAGAAAGAGAAATTTTCCACGCGATAGGGAGGGAAAAGCTTTTCCGAGTGAGCTGTTCATTAATTATTTCGAAAAAATTCCATTAAATTTTTTCTCCTCGCCCAATCGTTTACTCGATGATTTTTTATTCTCGCGGGACTTTACTCGCTCTGAGGTGAGCTTGGGATAAATATCGAAATAAATTGGCCGTGTCGTGTCTGAAGACTGCGAGAGACTTCCAATTATTTTCGCATTTAATTTACAGACGATTATAAAGTCGTTATAAATATGTTACGCACTGGTGTGTACACCGCGAGCGCACGCAGTATTTGTAAATTACGTTGCAGCTCGGACACGAAGAGAATTCCTCTCTCCGTCTCTCGCGGCCATTTTTTTCTCACGTCTCTAATTTTATTTCTTCCTTGTAGCAATTTACTCGCGCGATCTTTCGCAAACTCGGAGCTTTTAACGCTGATTCACACCTGCTCGTTGCTAATAATCTGAGAAATGTCAATTTGCCACGTTCATCGTCATTATATGATAATTTGATCTAATCAGCGAAAAAAGTGTATATTGGTAGGCTAATTTTATCATTTGACACATTGTTGTGTGTCATCTTCACTGAATTTCTTGTGTATACATCAGGAGAAAAATATAAATTAAAAAAAAATTAAATACTAGCTGACCTAGAGGACGTTGTCCTGACACTAATAAAAATTAATCAAAAAATGCTGTTAATTTAGAATTATGTCTTTTTATATTAGAAATACAAATAAAATATGAAATATTGAAAAAAATGTCGTCTGAAAATAATTTATTTTATCTCAACAATAGCCACCTACCGGCTCAAATTATAGATATAAACCATCGGGATGACCCCATATACACATGAAAAATTTCATCGAAATCAGTCCAGCCGTTCAGGAGGAGAAAAATTACACACGTATACGTTTTTTCATTTTTGCTGAAAACAGTGTACAGTTTGACTGTATACAGTTTTACTGTATACAGCCAAATTTTACACATAAAAATGAAAAATGTCAATTTTCAGCACGTTCATCGTATGTTTGTCTAATCAGCAAAAAAGTGTACGTTTATCATTCGGCACGTTATCGTTTGTCATTCTCCTGGATTTATTTTTTCAAAGGGAAAAAAATATAAATTCCGACGAGGTATAATCTGCGCTGTCGGACAGCGGAAAACCCTTGGGAAAGGGCGTGGAAGAGGGCTGGGTGAGCGAATCGTAAATAGAAAGAGAGAAAGACAACAATTTCCTCGTGGCTTTTCAACGAAACTGGCAAACAATACGATTGGAACATATTGCCGGTCATCCGGGCTATTCTGATTTAAATTCGGAGGCATCCTCCCGTCTGTGTATCAACGCATTACCAGCACTGCTTTACAATTTTACCTCTCCGCATCCCATGCTAAACTCAATTTATTTATCAAGCGTTTTCTCTCACTCTCCCGGACGACTCGTTTACCGGGATACGCCAAAATGTTCCGAAAATTAATAATGCGAGATGAAAATTTACAACGCTTGGCATTCACGGTTTACGAGTGCCTTTTGATAGGACGAAGCTTGCTCCTCGTGCGTTCCATTTGTGTTTGAGTATACAATTGATGAGTGAAAATCGTGTATTGCGTTATAAAATATGGATAATTTAAATGATATCTGAATTTTGCGATTTGATGGCGACATTTGATGACCTTTTGAGCGAGTGGCGAACTGGATATTTAAATAACGCCGCAATTTCACTTTTTTCCCCTCCGGATCGTTAAAAGAGATTATTTTTTCGAACGTCATTTATTCCGCTGACAGAGGACAGCCGCGGAATATAGAATATTTACAGAAAAGGTATGGACACTTGAATCACGAATAGATATCCGGTCGAAAGTCCATACATGCGTGATTCCGGAGCGCTCCGTCTCTCTCTCGAATATATTCGCTCCGAGCGATAGTAAAAAAGTTTCCCGATAGTAAATATCTCGGCGAGTGAGAAGGGTTTTTCGACGGACCGTGGAGCGATATATTGGGGAGTGTGAAAAATAGTGGCGAACGCTCGAGGAATTTATCAATTGAAAAATACGCGCACGCATTTGTGTTGGCCATGGTGAAACGGAAAGGTCGATGGTTGCAGCGAAAATCTGGCTCGAGTCTCGCATAAAAACCAGGAGCGTGGGTGGACCAGTGAATGGAGAAAAAGGTTGCGAGGGAGAGAATGGCCAGCGATGGACGCGAGGGTAGCTTCAAAAATGAAAAGGTAATGACTTGTGACCGGAGATCATTTCGAGTGGTGATTCGAAACTCCCCCGCGCGTATACGCACAATGCTCATTGTTGACCAACACGGTCACGCTTCGACAGTCAAATGATTTTCTCCCATTCTTCCTTTTTTTTCTCTCTTTTCTCTTTCCCCATTCTCCTCTTCTCCTCGGCCCTTTGAGCCTCCACGAGAGTTTGATTTATTTCCGACCACTTTCCAGAGAATTGGCAAAAAAATTGCGTCCACAACGGGCTTTTACGTTTCGAGTTTATTCTGCCTCAGTTAAAGGCTGCCTTTCTTTTTCTAATTGTATTTCGTCATTTCGTTTCGAATACATATGGACCATTTCGTCATTCGATAAATAAAAAAGAAATCTAATATAAATAAATTTTAGATTTTTATTCCACATTAATTTTTGTAAGATATATTATTTTAAAATGATTAATATCAAGACGGAATATAATCGACTAAATTTTTCCAAAGGTTTTTGACATTCTGTCCACAACATACACACAAAAGTAAAAAAAAAATCAGTGACCACTCGATACTGCGCTCTTAATGAAACGAAGTGAAAAAATTACATCATTGTAATCAACGAATTAATGGAAAGGAAAAATTGATTAATTTTGAGCAACGATTAATGAAATTCTGAAGGTGCCGTTTACGGGCGCCATCTTTCAGTCTGCATTCCATTGTTCGAGATGATTCATGCTCCGTCTTTCTCTCTCTCTCTCTCAGGAATTGTGGAGGAAGAGTTCGGTCAGCCTAATTTATTAGTTTGAATATCGAGCGAGGGTAAAAGAGAAAGAGAGAGAGAGAATTTGGCGTCGCGGCGCCCGGGCCCCGAAGAGTCTCGCGGGCCCCCGTGGTATATAAGGACTGCTCCGGCAATCTGGGTGGCCAGAGAACGTCTCTTGTTTATACTCCTGTCCCTCTGACTCTACTCCTCTGCTTATTCATCTCTCCGAATCTTTCTCTCTCTCTCTCTCTTTTTTTCCATAACTTCTGGACCCCCGCTCGCCCCTTTTTATTCCCTCCCCGTATCGTATAATATGAAACAAATAAAATAAGGGACGATATACGGCCAAGCTTTTTGGCCACGATCGGCATGTGTCGCCTGCAAGAGCGATCCCTATCTGCATCGATTAAACTTCGTTATACTCACTGCACTCTCTCGTATCGCTCTTCAATTGAATGATATTCTTCAATCTTTGCGTATTTTTTGTTTCTCCTCGTTCTTTAAATTCTTTTCTCTCGGAGACGAAATTATTCCACAGGAGAATAATCCTGCTTCATTCTGAGCTCGTAGAAATAACCACAAAGAGGGAAAAGGACTCGCCATTTTGCAGAGGCGCATCACGTAGACCCAGATGTCCCGTGATTTTCTTCGCGTCTCTCTCTCTCTCTCTCTCTTTTTTTTATTTTTTCCTTTTATATACGCTCATTTTTCTCTCATGCACGCGCGATGAGTTTCGCCTTCGAATAAAATGCTGATTCCTCGAATTTCTCACGAGTCTACCTTTACTCCAGTACGTGGTTTAATCGTGAAAGTATTTCGCTTTCGGCGATTCTCTCCTTATTTCTCTCCGTGCGTGTGGAGCCTGTAACGAGGATACCAAAGCGTGTGGCGAGTGTCGCCGATTTTTCGTCACCGCAAATATTTTAATCTCTCGCTCTTCCCCCTTTCTTAAATTTCGCTCGAATTTTTTTTCGGCCGGTTATTGCCGGAATTCGATCATACGCGGGATCACGTATGTACGGGATATTTATTTTTCAGGGATTTATGTCAAGAGAATTCTCGAGAACGATTGAAAAATAATTAATACGATTTCGGGAGAAAATTTCAAAAAAGCGGATCTCGTGAGAGATTTTCGGGAGATAAGACGAAAAAACTTCATGGTTCGAATTAATCCACGTTTTAAGCAAAATTTATTATTTTTCAGTTCGAAGAGATCGGTTGTTCGAATACTCCGTATCCAATTTTACGCGAAATATTTTTTAATTGCTTCTTATAAAACAAACACGAAGAAAATTCGAAGCTGAAAATGCTGTAAAATTTTTTAAATATCAAATTATCGGCTTTATAAAAATTCTCAAAGTATAAACGTTCTCAGCATTCCACTGATTAAATAGATTTTAACATTTAAAGTAATTCCTGAGGATTTTTGCAAAATGCAACAAATACAAAATTTTTTTTTTGCCTTTTTCAAAGATTTAACAAAATCCATAAAATATGAATAAGAAATTCTACTTATCGTTAAATTTTATTAATTAATCTTAAAACAATTGTGTTATTGTTTCACATAAAGTGCAATATTCCTTTCGATTCTTTATCGAAAACTCTAAAAAAGGTTTTTAAAAAAAATTGAGAGTGGTTCAGAAGCCTGTATTTTTTCTTGTTCGCAGGGGTCAAACGATTTAGCCCTGCGGCACGTATGATTCGCGGATAGCGAGCAGCCTCGAGAGCGAGAATACAAGATCGGCACACGTATATGCTCGCGCGTCCGACGATACGAATCTCGACGTTGCGTCTCTGTGTGGGAACGAGGACGCAGATCGTCTCATCCGTCGCATCTTGAGCGACTTGAATGAAGGAAAGCAACAAAAAGAGGAGGAGACCGAGAGGATAAAAAAGGAAACAGCTGTGAGAAAGACGGAGCCTAACGTAATATTCATCGCGAAGCTCTCGCGGAGAGCTGCGCGAAGAAGCCTCAAGGGTGAAGAGGTCAACGCGCGAGGCCATCGACGTGGTTGGTCCCCGTGAATGGAAAGAAAAAAAATAAAAAATAAAAACGTATAAAAAAATAAATCCGAAGCTCTGCCTGAAGACGTAAAAAGAAGAATTGAATGAACGTCCCTTCGCTAGTTTTTTCATTTTATTTTCATTATTATTATTATTACTACAAGAGAGACAGAGATAGAGAAAAAGAACGTAAAAACTGGTAGCGCACGAAGAAGCAATAAACGTCTCAGCTATGAAGACTTTTTACGAGTTATATATATGAATTACGTTCACGGATCAAGAATTCGCAGTCTCCGAGTCGAACCTTCGAAAAGTCACCGTTCCTACGATTTTTCTTCATCTCAATCCAAAAATCTCGTCACCGATGATTCCCGCGTGAAGACCCGTTCTCACGATAACTCCATTTTTCCGTTCCACAGTATAAAAATGCAATTCATGAGACATCGCGTGACGTCACAGGCGGCCTCTCTTCCGATGAGGAGAGCCGGAAGGCTCGTAACAGCCATCAGAAAGAAAATAAGGTAATTGAGAGAAGACTTCCGTGACTCTAGTTGGCGAGTGAATCCGTCCCCCCCCTCCTCCCCCAACCCTTCCTACTGATACATTTCCCTCACTATTCCTCCGTCGTTCTCGTTAGGAGCGACGTACGTGGGTGCTGAGAGCTTCGCCAAAGGGAGATGCACTCGAGACTCTTGCATCCCTCCTACCCGGACACACCGATGAGAGCAAATAAAAGAGTGTGGGGGCGATCCACTCGTCGTGTGTGTACGCACACGAAACTGAAACTCTTTGGATCTTGCTCCCGCGCGGAATGAAACAAAAAAAAACATGGCTGCCGCGCGGGGCGTACGAGAGAGGAAGATGGGGTTAAGCGCCGAGGGCGTCGAGTCCTTTGCCCCTGTGCACGCGTACCAACCCGCGAGTAACCATCCCTCATTCGCGATTTACGAGCTTTTCTCTCTCTCTCTCGCCCTTTCTCCCTCCCCCACCCACCTACCGCCGATTCTCCGACGAACTCCAAAGCTCGCTTTTGTAGAAAAAATAATTAGTGCTCCTTTCGCGATCTACAGGAAATTTCACGTTCCTCGAGATTTCTTCTCTGGTTCCACGGTTCAAAAAAATTTCGCCTCCTCGTTTTGAGAGTCGATTCGTCGAGAAGCTCGTAGCTGGGGTCCGCAGACTTTATTGTTTCCAAATTAAGCTTTAGAATCTACCAAAATTTTTTTTTTTAACAAAATGTTTTATAAATATAATAGATTTTCGACATGTATAATCGTAAATAAAATTATATTATTATTTAGCAATATTTTAAAATGTTTTTAATTAAATATTTCACGATATATTTCGAACACTTAAAAAATTGCTTCTATCAGGCCAAGACTTCAATCGTCTTCGTATTACCGCGTAATTGAAAGAGAAAGAGACAGAGAGAGCATGTTCTTGGAAGGTTATATTGCCAATTAGTCAATCCGTATGAGAATTCTGAAAAGGAGAGTAAACGAAGTCAAAAGGACTAATGTCAAGAAGTCGATTTAGTTCGTCCAGAGAGTCCTTCCACATACATGTATTCCACTTCGGTACGTATATAGTGGGATTAGAACACGTTTCACGATTTGCAGAAAGATTCTCGAGTCTTGTCACGTTTTGCGTTGCCAGTTCTTCGTTGTTTCATCTCTTCTTCTCTCTCTCTCTCGCTCTTTCAAACACGAGAGGAGAAAGGATTACGGATGAAACGAAAATCTCAAGTTTTCAGAGTATTCTCCGGTACAAGGGACACCGATGCTCCTCTCTTTTATAAATATATACAAATGTACGTGAGTACGTATTTGTACGTGTGTATGCACATCGATTGTTCTCATTTGTGTACGACAATAGTCGCAGCTTCGATCGAACAAGCGCGAACCAATTTCTCTTGTCTCTCTTTCTGGCAATCAAGTCGCGTAGGCTGGTCAGTTTGTTCTAATCAGTGGCTCCGACCACGAGGGCGAACGATGGACGCAGTTAACTCAATCAGCTAACGAAGCAAGAGAGAGAGAGAGAGGGTCGTAATCGTTGAACACACGATGAAACATTCGAAACATCGCCTAACTGACCAACCCCTACGTTATATCCAAATAGTTTGTCTCGTCGAGATCGTTTTAATAGTCCGTTTACGTGTAAGTCGGACAACTACCGTTCCTCTTCTCATTCGAGTCGTAAATTTTTACCTCTGGTGTTAAGTAATTTTTTGACTAAATGTACGTAGAGTAGAATTAATATGGGATTAATTCATGCAGAAGGGTTGACCGATGAATCGAGAAGTGAATGTATATTTATTATTTATTTAAAAAGATATAAAAATCATGAGGATATTATAAGAGTGACTGCACGCCATTCGCTCGTCGCACATTTTCCAACCACCTTTTCCTACTTCCCTTCGCGACTACTCCGAGTTTTAAGGTAATTTTTAACCCATAAAAGTGCGAGAGGGGCAGATGCAAAATGGATTTACTTTTTTCTCAGAGATTTTTGATATTTTAGAAAAAAGAAGAGAATGACATTATTCTTTGATGGAAAGAGAATAACGTGATTCTTTTTTTTTCTTCGAAAATTGTTTATTTTCAGAGAAATAAGCAAAGTTTGATTTTACGCGATATAGGACATTTAAATATCACCTTAAAAACAAATAATGGCATGTGTCGTGGAAAATCCCGTCACTACATATACGATAAAACTCTGCTTGAAAGTAATCTTGAGTATTTCTAGAAATTGTATGCACAAGAGAAATTTGTATGAACCAAATTAACATAGAACATCAACAAATTAATGTCTCGATAAAATGTAACAGGAGACCGAATTCATGTTAGAAAAATAAAGCCCAAATTGTTGGAGATGATCACCTATTGATGAGAATAAAAATATACAAGTGACATGCAGGGGAGAAATTAACTCTCGAGCGAACATTGGGAAATTGGACGGGGCGAGCAGGTGAGCAAAGTAGTCTGCGATCAGTGGGACTATGACCACTGATATACACGCACTATATCGTATACCTTCGGTACAAACACAGGCATAATATATCCTGATGTGCGTGAGTGTGCAGGCCATATACGAGTCGCACGATTCACTCACCGCGTGACAGGCTAGTCGGAACCTTTCAAGTAGGATCATATGTACTTCTGTTTGTCGTCGTCAGCGATAGTCGGCTCGTTTCTCGTTCTCCGCAGAGGAGGAAAAAAAAGGGAGAAAAATAGTCCGATAGCTCGCGCCCCCCTGACACGTCGTTAGGGAGAAAAAGAGCATTGTTATTCTCGACCGGATATGTATCGGCAAGTACTCGACTCGGTATTCACGAACTTCGAAGAACTTCAAACGTGGACTTCATTCAGAATAATTTAAATAATCTTTGTTTTTATGTAAAGAATGCAGCGATCGCGCGTATTCCGTAAAAAAACAGAAGCAAGCAGTTTGAACAAACGAGTTTGCTCCGTGCCAGACGTATTTATTATTCGGAGACTCGTTTTGCCGAAAGAGTCAATTCGTAGCCGGATGCGATATTTTTTTTCACATGGAGCAATAAACGAGAAGCTTGTCCTCGAGACGGAAAAATGTGCCTTGAATTTGCGTTCGGCACGCTCCCGAATCTCTCGGAATAAAAATAATTCGACGTCATACGGACGATTTTGCCATTCGCTGATGGACGAGAGAACGGAGACGAGACGCAGAATTTTGGGACGAGTGTAGAAACGACGAAACGAGTTCAACATTAGCGAAAGAAGCGAAACGAGGCTCATGAGCGCGGAGAAAATCGGCTTAATGCTGATCACGCTTTGGCGAATGCGTGTACACGAGATAGGCGAGCGGGATCACCGAGATGAACAGGTATACCGCATACACGATATGCCAAGTGCGTAGGCGAGACGTGCGTTTGATCGAGAGCCGACCACGAGGAACATCACCGGGAGCGAAACAAAACGACGAGATCACGAAGCGAGCAAACGCAACGGAAACAAATCTCAACCAACGCACGCGGAGCAAACGGGAGCGGAAAAAGGACTTTGCTAATTGCGTTAACAAAGTACTTGCTTATTTTTAATGAGAATGTAAAAAAAATTCCATTTTCTTTATTCCATACTTTATTCCATTCTTTATTCCATCCAAAAATTCCATACTCTTCTTAATTAATCGTCTTATTTTTCCCTTTTTTTTGAAAAAAAAAAAAGAATTTTTCTTCGATCTCGATATCTCGATTGAGCCTCCAAATGTAGGAAAGAGATTCAAAGAAATTCAACAATTTTATAAAAAAAAGAAAAAATTCGTATTTATTTTTTGACGTCTTGAGAGCAACTAACTCTGTTTAAAATATTATTTCGTTGTCAGGATAACTTGTTTCTTTTGTTTATAAATTAAAGAAAGTAACTAATAATAATTATATTCTCCACATACATATTGCAAAATATATCGTGAGAAAGACATCGATCAAAATTAAAACTTAAGTTGAAAAAAATCAATTTGATTCAACGAATCAAAATTATTATGCATTTAAAATTTCTAGCAATGTCTGTTTTTACCATGCAATCTTCTCATAACAAAATTTCTATTTAAATATTTTCATGCTTCAAAAAAAATTTGCTGAAAAATAAAAATTTCAAGAAATAAATATAAAATTTCAAAATTATTGAAAAATTAATAAAAAATTTGGTTTGAATATCATTGAAGAAAAATGTAATTTTTCGCAAGGGTATGAGGTGGTTCGAGCGATTAGCGCCTTAATATCGTAAATGGTCGGGCATATCAGTCATTTACTTGTCTTTTTCTTTTCTCGTGGAATTGAATGAGCCTGCTGCATCGATGAAGTGGATAAAGAAATCCTCGTGCCGGGAGGCGAGTGAATGAGAGGGAGGTCGAAAAAGGGGAGAAGATACACGCGAGACCAAAGGGATGGAAAACCAATCAGGATATATCGAACTTTCGGGGTGGTTCGTGGAAGAAGAACCGCGCAGGAGGAAGTCCCATGGCGTGACGGCTAAGAGATTACTTACTTGACTTAATGCTGCGGTACCGTTCGAGAAAAGAAGAGAAAACGAGAGAAATAAATAGAGAAAAAGAACGTTCCATGTTGTAAAAACTCACTCACTCACTCTCTGTCTCTCTCCCTTGCTTCATTCATTTTTTATCTCCACCAGAACGTTACCGTAGCCACGCGGAGCGACGAAGGGCGGAAAATCGCCACTCGCTAATCTAACATCGAGTCACGGAGCCGAGAAAACGAATCTTGTAACCATTACACCTGTCCTCAGGCGCGTCCGCCTGTTTTCCACCTATTCCAACTCCCGTGGAGATTACTGCGCTATATAAAATACGAGAAGGCGCGATAACATTTTCTCGATAAAAACAGGATATTCCTGCACGTGTTGCACGAAGGAATTTCATATAAAAAAGAAAAAAAAGAAAATAAAAAATCCACGTATAATATACTATTTTGAGCAAGAAATTTACGAGCTACGTGGAAATAGTGGCAGAGTCGGTTAACAAATGGGGCGCGGGAAAGGATAGCGATCAACAGCCGCGCGGCAATGAATCAAGCGTCCATCTCATCGCGAAATCAAAACGCGACCGGCGGAGCCGCGAAGTTCCGGAAAAAGGGTCAAAAGACGAGCGCGAGAAAGCGAAGAGTGAAGAATCGAGAGAAAATCTCTCGGAGATTCTGGCTTTTCTCACATTAAGACGGTAGCGCACGTTTACATACATATGTAGTCTCTTTATATATTTATATAAGTCTATATACATCCTATGTATATAAATATATACATTCGCAACCGCGGTACAGATAGCCTTGATCTTATCAGATCGCGGGGCTTGCGCGAGCTCAAAGTGGTCTCGTTTGTGCGCGGGCGATGAGAGCTCGCGGCGCACGAGAGGGCGCGCCGTTCGTTTCTCTTAGCGTTATACGCGAATAACGCGGAGAAATCCCTGTCGCGAGAAAGTACCAAGGTCTGCCAGCCTCATTACCGTAATTACCCCCGGAACTTTTGCCTCGATCTCGGAGAGCTATCTCTCTCAGATTTTTTCACAAGTCCCGAGTCTATTCTCATGTTGGCTGTATAGATCGCGAAACCGGAAGTATCATATAGGGACGTAGACTGTGTTATATTTATTTATCGGAAATCGAAATATCGGACGGGAGACACTGACTATGAAGACGCTTCTTCCTTCAGAAGGAACAAAGAGAAGAGGAATCGTATATTCTCCTACCTACCGGCTGTGACTCTCGTAATTATGGGTTTATTTGCCCGTTAGTCGAGACTCGTTTCCTCCCCTTTCTACCGTTCTATCCGCATACATTCGGTTTGGTAACGAGGCGATGATTTCCAGGGACCAAAAAGGAGACGAAGAAAAATGAAGGAGGAATGGGACCGTGGTGACCAACTGTCGCTTCTTCAGGCTCGCCCGATTTCTTATAAAACAGCGTCGTAATATAATTGCAATTCGACGAAACGAGAACGAGAGAGAAAAGTGTGTCTCTCGGTCAGAGCAGATGAGCGGCCAAAAATTACTCCGCTCCGCCAATATCGTTTGGATCGGGCATTAAATCTCTCGCGTTCTTCATCGCTTCCCTCTCTGTATTTCTGGACTGTTAAAAGTGACTCCGCGGGTGGCAAACACGCACACATGGGCGGGTATCAATAATTCCCTCGGTATATCTGTCATGCGTACATCAAGCATCGATCCTACGCCTCTTCGCTTGTTTTTTTCATTCTATTTTTCGTTCTTATTATTACGTCAAGGATGAAATTGCTCTGCAATTCGCGTGCATCGCATCAACATATGTTCGAGCTCGCGCTGACACAGACGCTACAGCGTCGCCCATATCGTCGCATTAGATGCAAATAACAGGAACGCTCTCGGTATAGCGATGACAATTAGCGTTCGCCAACCTCGACGACCTCTTGCGCGGTGGTCCAATTTGCGGCGGCTTTGTCCAATTACCGGGCCGAGCATTAGTCATTACCGACGATATTCAACGAGCACCGATGACTACTCGAGCTCTCGCTCTCTATCTCTCGGTTCAAAAAAGAGCGGAGGGAAAACGACGCGAGATGCAAATAATAATACAATACGCGACTCTCCTGCATATGCGAGAAATATAATAAAACTCCGTGAAATTAAATTCTTATGCTCCGAGGATCCTCGGAGATGCCTCGACCCGGGTAAGCCGAGCGAGGAGATCGGATTCTTCGAATTTTTGGGCAATTTTGAAGCAGCCAGGCGCCAGAATTTTCGATCTTTATTTTTTTCCAGAGACAGGAGAGAAAAAACGAAAGAGAGAGAAAAAATGGGAGGGAGGAGGAACCCTGAATGAGAGTCTCGTGTTGGTTTTTCACCGAGCGTTGCGATGATGTCGTTATAAATGTGTGTATTATATATGTACGTGAGATATCGGCGTGTGTTGGCGAGACACGGTCGTCATCCTCCGGGGGCCTTCTCTCACTCGGGCTAACAAGGTGGGCCCGCCTCGCGTAATGACCGGTCTCGCACGGGGCCCGCACTTATTGCCTTTTATTTATTTTTATAATCTGTTATCCTCGTCCCTCTCGACGTATTTTCTCTCTCTCTCTCGCTCGAATCTCCTCTGGACGTATTCGGGCCCCGGAGAAACTCCGTGGGTGCACGGCTTCGTGCCATACGCAACACGTATACCGAGAGAATTATGGACACGCGGAAATGTATTTCTCTATTATACTACCTGGGCGGGATTCTCCAAATATGAATAACGTTTAAGTATCCTACACTATGGTAACAGGTATTTTTTTTCTCGATCATTTATTTCCTCTCTGCTTACGGACTAGAAAATATTTGGTAGGAAATGTCTGAGAAAAAGGAATTGATTTTATAATAATTGATCAATTTCCACCGGATTCTCATGGATGAAAAATGTTTTTTCGTTTCCGGTGAGCATTCGAGGATCATCCGTGTAAATAGTTGATTGAAAGCGAGGAAGTCCGGATGTCGTTTGTGTTTTCTCGCGAGAAATGATAAGGGAGGGAGGAAGGATCGCGGAGGTATATAGAGCCATATAAAAAGGCTCTCGGTGGGCATTTAACGATCTCGGTCTCCCGGGTCTCTCTCGCCGATTGCGCTAATGTCGGGTTTCGTCGCGACCGCGTGCTCCGTTCCCGTTCTCGCTGCGAAACGGACGATGATCCTCGTCGTGGCACCTTTCGTGTCTCTCGCCCTCTCCCTCCACCCGTAGCGACACATCTCAGCTTCGTCCTTTCGCGAAAAATCGAGCGAGAGAGAGGGAGAGAACGGAATAAACGGCGTTCTTCCCTCTCTGCCTCGTTTGCTCGATTTCGCACTGGACGTAACGTGTAATCAACACATTTTTATAACCCGCAGCCAAAAACTTCTTTCTCAATGGGCCTCTGAAAAGAGAAGGAACGAGTACGAAAAAAAAGAAAAAAAACGACGAAAGAGAGAGAGAGAGAGATGGAAACGCGTCTACCACGCTTTTTTCTCTTTCTTTCCTCTTCCTCTTCTTCATCAATTTTCCGTCTCTCTTGTCCTCCTCGTAATCATTCTCGCTCGTTACTTTCGCGAGAACGAATCCTCTCAGTTCTCTCTCTCTTTTTCTCGCTACGCTGACAGAGCGAAGGAGAAGAAGAGGAGGAAACGGCAGCAGCGCAGCATCTCAGCTGTACGAGAGAGAGCTGTTGAGGTGCTCGCGCTGCCGGCGGTCGTCTTACCTCTTTTTTCTCTCTCATTCTTCTCTTCTTCTTATTCCTTGACTCTCGACGAAATTACCCGACCACCTTGGCCGCCTGCGAACACCGTGCTGAATAATATACACGTATATGTATTCTATATCTGTATCTATAAAATGTGTATGTGTGTATACATATTCGCGTATATTATACGCCGTGTCTCGCTCTCTTTTTCTCTTTCTCTTTGATTTTTGGCTCTTCGTAAATTTTTCTTTCTCGTTCTCACTCCTCGCTGTCCCCTCGCGCTACCACGGGCCAACCTTCTTTCCTAATTTGCCAATCGAGCCACGATCCCATTCAGCCTATACCCCCCCTTCCCACCCCCTTATTCCACCCAGAGCCAGCGCGTCCGATCATTCATTTGCATTTTACGATTTTCGACGTGAAATTAACACGTGGTGCCTCTCCGGGTCATCTTTCTTCCAGTAGACTCATTTTATTGCTTTCTGATTGGAAAAATCACTTATTATTTTTATTTTGCTTTTTTTTCTGTTATTCGCGCGAGGAGCAAAAAATTGTTTTTGATGTTTTCGAAAGTGGATTATTCGCGGATTAATTGTTTGCAATGTGGAGTCGATGGAGATGTGATTGTCGAGTTTTTTAAATTTTTTATAAACGGACAGGAATATTTGGATGAGAATAAAGAACGCCATTTCGATCTATCGAGTTTTCTTTCCCGGTGCGAGCGTCCTCCAATCTCGCGATCTTTCCTCCCAGTCTTTCACTCCTTTCTCTTGCTCGGTGCGTTAAAATCCATTTGTGCACGTATACACAGGGCATGCAGGTAAGTGTGGCTCTGCCGGGGAGGCGTGGCGGCTCCCTGGTGGTCCGCCACAGGCGTAGGTAAAACCTTTATCCTTTCTCTCTTCCTCCGGCGACCATTACGCACAGCGTTATTTTATTAATTATTTAATTATTTCAATTATTTCGTTTCGTGCGGAAATTGAATCGTCAGGCAATTTTTGAAAATTTCATCGAACGAGTCGATCGATCGAGGAGAACGCTTTATAATGAGTCGCGAGTCGTTAAAAAAATGATCACGAAATGAAATCAATGTCGATGAATATTGACGATTAATTTTATGTATCGATGAATATTTTATGTATATATAAATTAATGTCGGATACGCCAATGCAACGAGGTAACTACCGTGTAACGAGCCCACTCTCGCCCCCTTTCAACGTCCCACGGAATTATACCACTCGCGGTGTGCGCGGAAAAAATCATGCAAATCGGCTGAAAAGCTTAAGGGCGTTTTTTGAACGATAGAACACGCCGAGGATGAAACGAGCCCTTTAACATCGATAGATAAAAAATTGTGTACGCTGTTTATCGTCGAGATTGGTTAATAGACAAGGCAGCGCGCGTGTTCGTTCTCTCGCGCAGTTTTTCGGAACGCACGATGCCCGGAGTAAATAAACATCCGTGCATGCCGAGTTCAGACATACTTCGAAATAAGAGAGGCAAAACTTTGCCCTTCCCTTAACTTTTCTTTTTATTACATTTATTTCTTCCTCTTTGAAAATTCTTGACGAGTTTCGCGATTTTTTCATCTTGGATCGCTTCGAGCAATCGTTTAAATCGTATCGTTTTAATATTCGTATTTTTTTAGAATAAAATTTTACAAATGCACAAAATTTTCCAAATTAATTTATCACTCGTAAAATTTTTTAGGAAAATTCGATTTCTGTAATTGTTCAAATTTTTGTGGAATGGAACAATTTTAAAAACGTGATTTTCAGTAACTGCCAAATTCTCCGGGTTGCGTGTAAACTGGAGAAAAAAATTGCTGCGAAAAATATCGTCACGGTTCACCGACATTTAGCAGCTTCCGCGAATGAAGTTCGAATCCTATTTTTTTCCTCGTTCCCTCTTTCTCGATCCTCGTTCACGGTGAAACGTCTTCAATATCCTCGAGTACATTCGCAGAGAGAGAAAGAGAGAGAGATAAATAGACGAGGAGAAAGAAAGAAAATATTTTCTCAACGAGGCTAAACGGCAGCTGAGAATCGGAAATATCCCTCGGTTGGATAATACAACAACGAAAGGAGAGGACTAAACGAGGAGCAGCCAGCTGAGAGAATTCCGCGCGGGAATATCTCGGGAATATCGGGCGCGCGAGTCTTGGCGATAAATGCTGCTTTTAGAAACCGCAAATTGGTGCAGTCGAGTTCTCCACGAGAACGATCTATATAAGCGACTTCCATCTCTTATTCCCTTTCCACTCAGCATCACATTTTTCAACCTCACGTTTATCCACAAAGGATAGAGCAATCGGAGACAACAATTTTTTTACTCATCAACTTTTAAACTTCATGAAATAATAATAATAATAATTCATAAATAAAATAAATATATACAATATCCAAGAAAGCTAAATTTGTAAACGTTCTCGATCATTTTTTTAAAAAATCTTTAAAAAGAACAATTTTAACGAAAGAAAATAAATTGATCTTCGCGAGAGGTCAAATGATGATCGGCAATTCTTCATTCTTGGAATTGAGAATTTAGCTCGCATTGTGCTTTTGGTAAAACACGAAGGATGCACGGGATTCACGTTAAGTGGAATATAATAATCAGGGAGGCAGTTTCGCGACGTGAAAGAGAAGGATGGCTCTCTCTCTCTCTCTTTCGTGTGTTGGGAATAATAATAATCAGTGTATCGTAAGAAAATTTAAAGAGCCAAGGGGATCGTACGAGTATATTACACCGTCGAGGAGCGCGGTCATCGTTCAGAATCGCGCGAAACTATCATTACGTGTACGTACGTGTCCGAGAGTACGCACACGATATCTTTGAGCGATCCTTTCATCGAAGGCATACATTTTGCCTAATTAAACGACGTCAATCACGAGATCTTTCAGATCGGACTTCTTCATCGCAAAATTCATATTATTACGTTCTCTCGTTTCTTCCCTGCTCTCATATTCTCAACTATAAACGCGCATATTATTTGCTATTCATTAGTTCATACGGAAGTTTCAAATACTTGCATGTAATAACCTGTAATCACATTTTCTCTGTACACGCTTTTCCCTTCGTCAGAAAAATCAACCTGCTCTTTTTTCTTCCTGGCTCGTTAAATTACGGAATATAACATTTTCTTTAAAACTTACAATCTTTTAACCTCTTACTATCCTCTATTTTTTTAAGAATTTAGTTTGAAAATACTTGAAAATAAGATCAATGTCTTTAAATCTTTGAATTATAATAAGACAAGAATTGGGAAAATGTGTACAATATTTTGAATAATATTTGATTAATAGTAATACTTGAAAGTTATTTTAATAGTTGTACTCAATTTTTTACTCTGAAGTATTCTAGATTTCAAAAAAATGAATCTTTTACCACAAGTATATGTGGCACCGTCCTGACGATTTTGAATTTTCATATATCGATTTTTTTCATTACTTGGCGTCAAGACACTACTGTGTCTTTAGATATTGATTTTTTATCAATATTCGTGAATCAGACGATTTTGAATTTTCATATATCGGTTTTTTTCATTACTTGGCGTCAAGACACTACTGTGTCTTTAAATATTGATTTTTATCAATATTCGTGAATCAGTGTCTCCAGGCCATCAGATCGTGAGAATAAGCTTTTGATGAAATTTGGACATCATTTTCATTCAAATAGTCGTTACGTCTAATTTTTGGATCTGAAAGTAAAAAACTTTACCATAGTCCCATTATCTTAAGCTGTCCCAGAATTAGTAAAATTATACGACGATGAAATGTCGCATGAAAAAAAAAGAATAGTGCTTAGATAAAAATGAAGAAAAATGTGTATGTTATATACAAGTATATAAAACAGAGTGTAAATATCGAAGGAGGTCCGAAGATGGAGAAGAATACGTACATTTCGTTGCTCCTCGAGAGCCGTTCACTCTCTCGGACCCTGTAATTAGACGGACGCTTCGTGGGTGAGTAAACTAGCAGTAAATCAGAGCTTGCTCGCGTGATGACGGCCTCGGGGCCAACAGAACGGGAGAGAGACAAAAAAAACGGGCGTCTCTCTTTCTCTCTCTTCCTCTCGGGTATTCTTCGCGCCCGGAGACTGAGAGAGAGCTGAAACGTTCGTTATTGGTCGTGGCACGACGCCACCTACCTCGACGAGAATTCTACACGCTGCAACTCATTCTCTCATTTTTTATCTCCCTTTTTTTTCACAGTCATTTCGTACTCTTCGCTCATCTCCCGTTCGCTCGTGACGAACGAGAAGGGACAGGCAACGGGTTTTCCACAAATTGCAACAAAATAAAGTCATTGAGGAAAAAAATCAAACTTTTTAGAAAATAATTTTCAGAGGATGAGAAAAAATATTTTTATCCTTTCCAAGTTAGTAATTAGCTGGTAAATATATGAAAGCACATAAAGTGCATATCGCAAACGTCAAATAATTCATAAAAAATGTGTGTACTTTAAAAAAGATAGAAAAAAAATCACGAAAAAAACTTGATTTGACGTTTCAAAGTGGTCGATGCTTAGCTCGTAAATAATAGCCCAGGAATGCACTTTGACAAATGACAGCGAAACGGATAAACGGGCGTGACGAAAGAAATACGCCGGTCGATGGAAATCCTTGAGGAAAACGGAGAAAAACGCAAATGTATAAATTCTCCGTGGGCAGATATCGTGCGGTAAACGAGATCTCGGGGAGGATTCGACGAGTAAGTCTCCCTGCACTTTTTCCACATTTATGAAACGCTTGCCGAATTGACGGAGAGATAGGAATGCGCAATATTGCTAGCAGTCCGTCACACATTCGACTCGGCTGAACGCGCTCGAGCCGAAGCGAGAGATAGCCAACTCTCTGAATTTTCTATATATGTGGGGAGAGACAGTTTTATTGCGAGTGACCACATATTTCCACCCCGCGCGCGCGGTCGAGAGAGCCCAAAAACTTCACGGATATCAGACGATAAAGTACGACTCTTCGGGATTTGTGAGCGCGTATTAATCTCGGCGTATTTATGTTACGCGTCTTTTGGACAAGGAACGAGAAAATATATCGCCCTCGCTGGTGTTTTTGGGAAATAATATCATATAGAAGGAAATGTGCCTGTTTTTCCCCTTCGTTTCTCCTTCCACAGGGGGAGACTCGCGTGACGAATTCGCGGTCGAGCAACAAATTTAATCCTTCCTTCTCTCTCTCTCTCCCTCGATATTTTTTTCTGTCTCTGGAGAAATTCTTGATTTCCAAAAAATTATGAATTCAATTGTCTCTAATTCTTAGAGACAATTTAGTATCAGAGCTTCTCATTGCTTATTCATTTCTAGTTCGTGACTGAAAACGGGACGTGAAAAAAATTGAGTCGTCTCTTTTGATCTCGTCGCGAGATATCGATCGAACGGAATTTCTCTTACCGCCGATATGCAAATAGCGATCGGCAGAATTAATAAATTACGATCACCCGTTGGGTTTATATTACGCGCGAGAACGGAATCGTGTAAACACCGTCGCGATTTTTTTCAGTATCTCTTTTGAAATTGCATCTCCGCGTTTGTAATTTTATTTAAGGAGGAAATATGTTGACTAATGATCTTTGGAAAAAATTCTCATCCTGGTGAGATTCTCTAAATTGTTATCTACACATCCAAAATGATAAAATTTTCCTCATTTTTGGTTAATATTGATTCATACGAATTTGTCCTCCTTTCGCTTCATTGACAAAATTCGATCAGATTGTAAGGAAAATCAATCACGAACAAAATTTTTTCATGAATTGTACTCATTTCGTGCTTGCGAATTAATAATTAATTGACCAGCTCTTCCATTTTCGTTTTTATCCAAGATGTTTCATTCCAAATAAAATTCCAAACTAAAAATAGTAATAAACTTTAGTAAAATTTCCTTGGTGGATTTTATAACTTATCGTTCATGACGATAAAAATTTCGTCGTTACATTCATCGATCATGAAATGTCGTATCGTTATCACAACGTTGTATCATAAGACGTTAATCAATATTAACGTACCGAAAAAAAAGGAAAAGGTGATGAAAAGTTTGTCCTCGTGCTCGAAAGATTTCTCGTTAGTGATTTCACGCGAGGATCCGATGCGTACGAACCGTCTTCTCCGAAACGAGCGCGATCAACCATAAAGTTTTTTGTTAGATTCGTCTCTCACCGATGGAAGAACAAAAATTGTCGATTCTGCGTACGTAAGCCGTACAAAGAGTTGCGAAGACTCATTAAAAGCGACGCCAATCTGACTTTTCGTAAAGGACAAATTAAGTAATTGGTGTCGGATGCATCGTTGGACCGTGGATATCGAGAGACGAGACAAATTGCGTCTCGTGATAGTTCTTGCATGTCCAAACACTTCGAAACTCGCAAAAGAAGCGTCCCAAAAATTTCGAATTCCCTGGTAAAAAGTTGGAAAAGTCACTGTAGGCACGAAGAGAGCGTGATTTATTTCGGCTCGTTGAAGGCAGGTGGAACCGAAACTCCCGGAGCTCTTCCCGATTTTACGAGCGACCGATATCTACAATTATTATTTAAAATTTTTTGCTCCATCGATGAAGCTCGAGCGTTTTGTTATATCCGCGAATAAAATGAAATGAAATGAAATAAAAAAATATACATATATATGCGCGCGTTCAGAGTTCGATAATTGGCCGATTTAACAATAATCAAGTTAATTATTCGTTCTAGAAATTCGCTGATAAAAATCAACTTTTTGTTTATCTCGCTAATACCGAGAGCGCTCGTTTCTCGTAACGGGTGACGCGCCATTTGGAATATATCGCGCGACGCATACCACGGATAAAAAGAGAAAGAGAGAGAATAGAAGGACCGACGTGGACGCCCGCGGATAAGGCAAAAAGAGGCCCAAGGGGGGATTTTGTCCGGTGATGCGCAGAGAGAACGGCTGGAGAGCGAGAGAGAGGAAAGAGAGAAAGGAGAAGAGATCGAAAAGAAGCGAAGAGTTTTGGAGCCAGGATCGAAGGAGTCGGCGCTTTTGGCGAAGAGGCGCCCCGTGGCGCGCGACATGCCCGTTCTGACCGCCATTTAGCGTGAACCTGTCTCTGCGAGAAGCGGCCACCACACCAAGAAAACAGCAGCAGCAACAACGCGACTCGACGCTTCTTCTCCTTCGTCTCTTTCTGCCTTTCCCTCATCCTCGACCTCCTCGTCGTCTTCTTATTTTCTCATATGAGAGCAAAAAAGGACGACGAGTCCTTTTTACACGACGAATCCGTGGAATATCAGATAATACGAGCGTTAGACGAGCAACCATGAATAATATTGAGATGCCTCGGGATGAAGGTAAGAATATGAGAGGAACGTTCACGTGAAATGAAAGAGAAAAAAAACGATGGGGAAAAAAGTAAAATATCGTGAGAACGAAATTGGCAAATCGAATTTACAAATCGTACTTGAAATTTCGCAGAATTTGGAAACTCGTTAATTTTTTTTTTTTTTGGTGAAGTGTACACCGATATTAAATTTTTGAGTTCAGCCTCAAAATAGAGAAATTTTTATTTTTTTGCCAGTTGGATGGCTCTCGGTCTTGTGGCCTGAGAGTTATGTTACGGTCAGCCATAAACGAAATGAGAAAACTGTCCATGAGCCCGCCGTTGAAAAATCTCTCGAGAATACAAATGTTCGCTTGATTTCAATTTTTTGCGTTTCTTTACATAGTATACACGTACGTAAGATCCTACAAAATCCTTTCTTCCTTTCTCCAGAAGAAGGAACTCTTAAAAACGTGAGAAGTTTTTTTCTGCTTTTAAAGTAAAATTTAATTATAAAACTTGAACAAATTCATGATTGTGTAGAAATTGCTCAAAAAATGACAAAAAGAATGACACTGGCAAAAAATTTGTCCTGACTTCTTCAGCACTTCAAAATCAATTTAATTATGAGAAAAGACAAAACATATAAAAGATAAAGAATGATGATTATTGACAATAAAAATTACCTATTTTTTATAAATATTTAATTATTTAGAATAAAGTTTATGATTCAACACATTTCGAGTTCAACTGACTCATTACTGTGTGTTTAGAAAAAACATTTTTTGGTAAAAATTTTATGATTCAACTTCTGTTCACTATGGATAATATCAGTTTTTCAAAGATCTGTCAAGATCTTTAGAAATAAACAAATTGAACGATCCTGTATAACGATCTGACATTATCTCTTTCGAGAAGGAAAAACGTATCGCAGGAAGCTTGTAGCAATGAAATAGAAGTGTGACAAAATTTCTTGGTAACCGCGATTGTCAGGAGAGAAGATCGAGTCCAAGGCCACCGTTTCGAACACTCTGGATCATTCGGTCGAAGTACAAAGCGACAGCGCGGGGAAAAAGTCCCAGAAGCGGTGACGACACTTGGCGAGGATAAGAAATAAAGAAAGAAAGAAAAGAAGGAGATAGAAAGAAACGCGGGAAGGCTGGTGAACAGGCACGATACATGGAAGCCTACACGAACGGTCGATTCGGAATTAGATGTTATCTTTGATGAGCCTTCTCTTTATTCCTTGTTCTTCTACTTCATCTTCAACTTCTTCTTCCTCTTTTTCTTACTCTCGAATCAGTTGGCGCTGGCTCCTTCTCTCTCTCGGTCTCATTCTCAGTCTTTTCTGAGTCTGTTGGGAGGACTCGTTCGTTCTTGGGTAGAAAAAGGATTGAGAAGCGAGGAGAGTCCGAGAAGTGGCCCGGTTTTATAGAAGAGGGGAAAGGAAGGGGCTGAAGAAAGGGCTCGAACGGTCCCTCGAACGCTCGCGCCAAGATACGGATCTTCTTGGCGCCACCGTGAGGCCCTGCGGGCCGTTTTCGCTCTTTCTCTCTCGATCTCTCTTTCTTTCTTTCCTTCTCTCTCTCTCAGTGGCACGTCGAGAGAGTCCTCCGAGGGCGCCCCGAAGCGGGACAAACGACCACGAGGACGAATCTACGAAGGGGCACGGGGGCTTTTCGGTTTCGAACTCTTTAAACGCGGTTTAAGCGTAACCGATACCTTGACGGGGGGCCTAACTATTTTGCCTCTTTCGCTCGCTCTCTCTCGCTCTTTCTCTCTTTTACTTTGTCTCAGACAAAAGCCTCGGACGAGCCCCACGAAAAGTGTCCAAACGATCATGGATCACGAAATCTCTCGATTTGTTATTTATTGGTGGGTAACGTGGTGAAGAAATGGGTCACGGATGATAAATTTTTTTCAAAAATATCGAGACTGAAGAATAATTGAAAAATCGTAGAAAATTTAGAGAGAAAAACTTCTCCAAAAATAATAAAAAATCATTAAAAAATATTAGACTTTACTTGGAGCAAGTCCCAAAAATACACTCGAAAAACTGGGCCATAAAAATAAAAAAATAAAAATCTGCTTCAAGAAATTTCATTGAGGAAAGAAAATGCAAAAATTCTATACTTGCTAATTTCAGGTAGAATATTTTTAGACCTTCAAACAGTATATGAAAAAGAAAGAATTCTAGTTCGAGAGAGATGAAAAACGATCGTAGACTCTGACGAGCTTGAACAATTGTATTGTGAATTCTCTCATCGCTAAATTAGGCTGACATTTAAATCATCATTAAAAATTATAAAAGAAACTGTTTATTCACTTTGATCATATCAAATTGGAAAGCGTCTTTGAAATACCAAATACCAAATTATAAAAGAATGTAAATTTTCTCTTGAAAATTTTCACATAATAAGAATGCCAAAAAATTAAAGAATGAAAAACGCTTGTATCCACTTTTGCGTAAAATCTTTTCAAGCTTTTGAACAGTATAGAGAAAAGGGAAGAAAATTGTGCAAAGACGCGGGAGAGAAGAAAAACGATCGTGAGAGTCTGCAGAGCTCGTGAGATCCCGTTGGCACAGTCTCATCGTCAAATTAACCTGATATTTGTCCACGGGTACAATAGGAAGAAGACACGAGTATAATGCGAAGATACACCGACGCGTTTATCTGTTTAGGCGGTTCGTTTTTAGTTCCGAAAGAAAAAAAATCGGACACAAGAGGAAGGCTCAGGATTTTTTTTCCTCGACCCAGGGATTCGCTATAATCTCGTTCTTAGAGAAAAAGAGCTGGTCGTATAATTGCGAGAAACATTGAGGCGACGGGCTTAAGACTGGGATATTTGTATCCGTATCTTGAAAAAAGAAGAGAGATTAGAAATGGAGAACGGTCGCGCGCGCCTGACGGAAACACTCAAAGTAATACATTTGTTTGAGGAACACTAGAGCCTATTCCGTAAATACAATTCTCATTTTATATACCTTAATGCGACCTTTCTTTTCCCCTCTGTGTGCCTATTCTGTCTCGGATGAGCAAACTGGCCCGTTAATCCACGAGTTTTCCTCGTGACTGCTGGTGCAACGCTCATAATTTTATTACGAGAGTTGCAATGGATACCCCATTGTCCGTTTGTGTTTGGAAGTAAACGCTCATCAGGGAGAGGGGAAAAGAGAGGAGACGAGGAAACAGAGAGTGATGGGCTTACCCTGCGGGACATGGGTCACGGATCGGTGAAAAACATGAGCAATAGGCCCAACAGCCCCAGAAACAGCAGCAACGTTGCTCTAACGATCCGCTTGACGGCTGTCAGACGCCGGAGGCGTTTGCACTGCGCCTCATTTCGGAACTCGCCTCGTCTCCAGCCTCCAAAACCTGCCAAAATATCGAAAAGTATTCATTTTCGTCCATTCATTGAATATTTCAATAATTTTTTTTAGAAAATATAGTCAAAGGTAACATGATGTAAAACAAGTGATCTGGATAAAAAATACCGTTCTAATTAAATCACGAGACGTTAAAAAACAATCCTTGTTAAAGTCTGTGAATATTTTCATACAAGTATCGAAAAAAGAAGTGATGCAAACAGGACTGAATATTAAATTAACTGAATAGTAAACATGAAAATACAACTCCAATCCATCAAATGTTGTAATGGTCGATTTTCTTTCATATTAGTCAATATTTTTGTTCAATTAAACGATTTTTCCATAAATACGAAAAATTGCTCACCTTCAAAGTGAACGATGTAAATTAAAACATACCACTCCAATTAATTCATCCAATGCTGAAATAATTAATTTCCCTCCGGGTAAGTAAATATTTTTATGCAAAGATGAAATGAGCGAAACAAGTGTTACAAAGGGGGGAAAAAGAAGGGAAAGAGATAATGGGCAGGCGCCGGGATAACGACACTCGGTCCCGCCCAGTCTAGGTAGCATGACGTTGTAAATATTTGCTGTCATCGGTGCTTTCGGGCTCCGTATTCGCCTTTTAATAAAGGCTCATCCCTCGTTTCTTAACCTGGAAAAGATTTCCGTCGCAGAGTACGACGGTGAAGTCGGTCTCGCTCGTTTCGAAGGAGAAAAAGAGAGAGAAAGAGCGAGAGAGGTGAGCCGAGTGACCGTGTCACCTGAGCCTAGTATCGAACACTGATGGTGCGGATAGCGGCGCTTTGTACCTTCGTCTTGGTTATCCGGCTCGTTCCACCGACCTGAAGCTCTCGGCAAGGTTCCAAAGAGGACAAAAAATGCCTAGAAACAATATGACGTCGGAGACGAGCTCTCGTAATATTCCCTCGCTGAAAAATCGACACGGCTGACCAAAATCATCAACCATCGGACGAAAAAGCTCGAGAGCGTGCTCTCGCCATTCCCATCGGTCTCTCACGCTCGGCCGCTTCTCTTTTTTTCCTCATCCTCGATCAACAGATGCGTAGAAACCTGCAAGCAAGAGAAATGAGGATAGAGAATAAAATCCGAAACTCCCTTGCAAATTTTGCTCTTTCGAATGGACGAATAATCGTACCAAAAAAAAAGAGAGCAATCGAGTAAATTACAACGTTCGTGTATACCAGGAGTGATTATCCAATCATTTTAGCTCCATATGCCCACGTGCGTATCGTCTTTCGTTGATTCAATCAATCGCGAGATCCAACGACGAGACGGTAAGAGCGCCATCTGCCTGACTAGTTCCGGTTCGAAATCTCCTCGTTGATGTCCGCTAGCCTAAAAAAAGAAACAAAAAAAACTGTCCAATTTAATCTCCGGGGAAAAATATGCCGCGCGGAGAAGCAAAACAGCATCGGGAGAGGCTCTCGCGTTCTCGAGACAATGACGAGGATGACCGAACGAGGCTCGTCAATGTCACGTCATAAGGAGACGCGAGACCCTCTCCCGATCATTTTTTTTCCCTCGACGCTCTCTAGCCATGCGAGAAGACCCCGTGCTGGTCCTCCAGCGGTGACCATTACTCTTGGAACAGAAGACGCGAGAGAGACAAAAAAAGACGCGCGAGAAGGGGCAAAGGAGCTAGAAAGAGAGAGAGAAACTAAAAGGCGCGACGATTCTCTTTGTCTCAAAAGCTATAATTAAAAGTCGGAAGGTCGAAGTCTGGTTCTCCGCTGGACTTCTGGCACGTCGTTCCTCACGAGAAGAAAAGCCCCGGATAAGAGAGGTTAGGAAACGGGGACGAAGAAGGAAAATTGTACGGTGAGCGGGACGCCGATGTAGAGGGGATTAGTCGGCGTACAAATACAAACGACATTCACAGGCCCACGAACGCTCAAATACTTACGCTTTAGATTGGATATGTAGATTTTATCTCTCGTTTACACCCATCGGCTGCCACCTCGTTCGAGCCTTCGTCATCCATCTAACTTCTTGTCTTCCAGAGCCTGTGCGCGGACGCACGAGGGAATTTTTCGACCCTCTGGGTGTGTAACGGATCGGTGACGCGCATATTATATATTAGAGAGGTATCCACGCGCGGGTACAAACAAGAAAATCTCGAGTTAACTCTACATTTATAAAATTCCGCGCATTCTGTCAAATATTTATTGACTTGGAAACTCGTTGCGAAAACACGATGATGAAATCGTAACGGCTCTTTTTGCGAGTTGGGTAAAAAAAGTACGCGTAGTTGTGAAAATTGGCACGATGGCGCACTTGTACGCGCAACAAAACAACTCGAGTCAAGAAATAAATACACACACATAGAAATCCCCACACGCAGATGCAAACACGAAAACTTGAACTTAATTCTATATTTAAAAAGTTCTACAAATTGGCTGTAATGTTTATTCTCATTGCAAAATCGTAGGCTCACTCGGACTGCGGTTTTTTGTTGCACATTGTATAAAAAGTACAATGTAGTTTAGAAAATCGACACGATGACGCACCCGTACTGACATCAATGCACGATCCAAATAATTTGCAACTATTCACGCTCGAATACTAACGCGAAAAATAAAAATCAAATATTTACAAAATGTCATATAAAAATTCGTTTTCTGCACTTTTTGTAAAAATTACAACATAGTTCCAAAAATCAACACGGTGGCGCACCAGTACGGAGAGCGTCGTTGACGTCTCGAAAGAGAAAAATATTTCATCATCGGGGATGTAAAAGGATATTCTCGTTTCCAGAATAAATACTAATGCATAAAAACGGAAAACAATACCGATAGAATCGCGAATATCTCTCGCTACGCAGCTGGATAGGATACGCGAGACTGAATTTTAAAATAACCAACACAAGGCAATATATACCGATGATAGAAAAATACACATGTACACATATATACAAACAAAATATATCTATATACTTACACTCGTACTGGGCATGTATCGCCGTAGTCTCGTTGGTCGTATACAATTATTTAGCATCGAAGATAGATTATCGCAGTCTCGGGAGAGAGAATACACGGGCCGATCTCTTCTGAAACGCACCAGCTCACGTTCCCGCACTTTTGCGGAGCGCAAACGCTTTGCCGTAGAGCGCGGAGAGAGACAGAACCAAGGAGCATGAAGTATACGAGGTAAGAGAGCGGAGACACTGTCGGAATATAACGTGACGTGGTGGCTCTCCTCGAATGTTTACGCGGGGAGTACACCACCGCGCTCTCGGAGCCGGCAAAACACACATATAACGTATACGCAAATCTATGCAAGCTCCGTTGTATATATTGTATTAAATTCTCGGCAAAGAAGCGAGAAGGTAGCGCGAGGAGTGCGCGCCGGGCGTTTACGTAAATCTTTCGTGTATGTAACTCATCTGCCGAGGAAGCCCAGTTATACGCCACCCGAGTTGTTTATGCTTTCCTGTACGGCATGCAGGCGCTTTCTGAAATATGCAAATCACGAAATTCGCATAATGGTATTATCGCGATAGAAGGACGCGTCCGTACGAAGCGAGCGAACGAGAGAGCGAGAGGGAAGGAAGGAGCGAGGGAGGAGGAGGGGGGTGGAGAAGAAGGAGGAGGAGGAAGAGGCTAAGATAGAACGACCGGGATTTGAGCAGCAACAGCAAAGAGCAATGGCGGCACCGGAACAAGAGCGCGGCTTTGAAAATTCTCCTGTAAAGGTGCGATTTCATGGGCAGTGAACTGCGGCAGCAATCTGGTAAATTTGCTTTCCCATTTGTGGATTTGATTCGCGCACATTGAATTCTACCAATAATCGCACCTTAACTCCGGTAGCATACCTCGTGCATTTTAAAATGCTATTTACTTTATCAAATACCAATGTCCGAGAGGCTTGTTATTTCGTAATTATCGAACACGTGCGCGAGATCGTGTTCACGTCGTGAAGAGAGGAAAGTTGGCGAGAGCGCTGCCGGCGGAAAAGAGATTATCCCGAGATTCGACGAACGAATCCACCGCTGAAAGATCGTCTCTCACGTATCTGAACTCGGGTATGGACCTTCGCTAGTCTTTTGCGAATGCAAAATGCAAACGTTCGCGAACGTTCTCTCTGCAATATAGATTCCCGTGTATACATACCTACGTTTACGAAGGGATATATAATGTGGCGTTCACAGTGATACATAACGGAAAACAGAAAGAGAAAGAAAAGAAGCGTCCGCCCGGTTTATTATCATTTTATTCAGATGCGCACTTTGCCGCGAGTTTGCTCTTTTCGTGTTATGTGCAGAGAATCGTCTCTCTCGCGAGCGTTTGACTTCACCGAATTTTCTCGGTGCCGTCTCCTCCCTCCGACCAGCGTTTTGCTCTTCCTTGTTCCATGTCATTTATATATACAGTTCACATATAGAATATATATACCACCGACCGCGCAAAATGCGAAGCACGTTAAATTTAAGGTTTCCGTCGACATCCCGGTGCTATAAATTTTCACGTTACGCTTGTACTGCTCTTCTTACCAAGTTCTTTTTTTTCATCCCTCACTCTTCATGAAAATACAGTAGCCTCGTGATTATGCTGCTCCTTCGACGTTTTTTTTTACTATTTGCAATCCGAACGCGTATTCGTGTGCTTGTTTACTGAATTTTATTCAAAGTTTATTTTTTTTCGTTTGAAGAAAAAAATTGAAGAGAATTTCCAAGAGCTGAGAACGCTGCTCGAGAAAAATGTTCTTCGTGTTTGGGCTCTCAAAGTTGGGACTGAGGACATCTGTCGATCGGTTATGGAACTCGCTAGCGTCGGGTCTGTTGGTAAATTAGTGTAACGGGTGTCTCAAATGTACGCATTCAGAAATCAATGCGAATAAAAAAACAGTTGAATAACCTCAGGAAAAAATTGACATTTGTAATGAAAATCGCTTACATCTAATTACATCCGCAATATCTTGATGGAAAAAGTCTTACGCATCTACGGATTCAAGGTTAAGCCCAAATCTGCCAACTCTCATATATGTACGTGACAAAAATTTATTCATCCGCCAACTTCATCTTTCGTGCGTTAGTGGAATGTTAAATCGCAAATAATCATCTTTTACAATGTGTGTTTTATTTTTATCCTTATTATCCTCTTATTACGATTCTCATTTTTTTAATTTTTATTTTAAATGCCTTAAAGTCATCATAGAATTTGAATTCAACAGGTGAACGCGTGTACTACTAATAGTATCAAATGCTACGTCTGATATTCACCATGGATACAATTCGTGAAAATTGAACGTAATACTGCGAGTACTCGATCGATAATATAGTCAATCTCTGTGTTTTTATGTTTATTATTTTTTTTTTCTTCGTTAATACTGCACAGACATTCGAAAGGTAATTGAAGCTCCGAATGGAAGTAAAACGCTGGATCATCATTATATATCGGAGTCCATCGACCAAACGAACGCTGCTTTATCGTCGGCATAAAATTCTTCATCTCACTCTATTTTTTTTTACACAGGCCCACTAAGGAATTCAAAATTCTCTATGATTCCTCATTTTACAGGGTTAATCGCGTGTTATGCATTCTACACGTTATCATGAGTATTTTTTTGCTTTTTCTCATTTTTTACAATATATATTAAAACTTATACAATAGTAGAATTTTATTACAATCGTTCAATATAATTCATCATCATAATTAATCTAGACAATTTCAAAACACTTTTCTATCACAGACAATTAACGTTTATGCATTTTATGTTTTCTTTTTTCTGTTTCATTAGATTTCCAGGGAACGATATTGAGAAGGCATCGATCATTCGTCAAAATATTCATATATTTATTCGTATATATATATTTATATCAAATCTTGATGAACGATAAACCTTTTCAATAGCTCGTGCTAATAATAATAATAATATCGACCATTCACTCGTGGACAGATGCAACCAATCGAATGAGTTTTTGTTTCTGTTCTCTTTTTTTCCGGTTCTAACAATAAATTAACGCGTAAGTACGTGTGCGGTGTTAATTGCATTTTTATCGATCACTTCGTTACAATGAAATTTGTTTCATTTTTGTTCATCGACGATTACCTCGTTCGAGGCTATTCCGGAAACAAAAGTTAGTTTACTGTAATAAGCGTACCGTTAAATAAAGCTTCAACGAGGAAATATACGAATTTCTTTTGATCTCTTATTTCGTCTCGTTCAAGCCGATTATTTTGAGGTGGAAAAAATTTAGTGTTTTGAAAGTGACGAGTTTTGAGATATTTACAAAATTATTTACAAGTTGAAGGTACTCACACAGGTCCGTTCTACCTTGACGCGATTCGATTGTATATATATAAGTATTTATATATACACATATATTATCTGCACGTGAATAAATTTTATTAGCCCGTTAAGAGAAACGATAAGGAATGATGAGTGAAAATTGTAGGCCGCTTAAAAATGACGTGAAAAAATTCGATGACTTGAAAACTCGATCAAATTATTGCCTGGACCTGTACTCGTACGTTTTTTTTTATACTTCAAATTGCAATATTCATTCGACGTATTAATCGCGAGTTGAAAATATCTTCGTATAAAAAAAAATATTACAAAAAGATCTACATCCTCGTTACATTTATACAAATGACTCGTTAATCGAGTTTTTTTCTCTTTGTTTACTTTTCTCTCTTGAATAATGAATTAAATTTTTCTTTTCGCTTTAAATATTCAATACTTTGATAGGTGGCCAATAGCTTTGACAGGATGGAATGTTATCCTTTCGAAACTCGCTCGATCGAAACTATCTCCTCGACGTTCCCGCAAACGGCAAGATTATTTTAGGAATGCATCTGGTTTATCGGCAAGGAATATCGCGTTAATACCATTTCGTCTCCATCCTCTTATTCGACCCTCTCGTATATAACCGGGCATTATTCCAACGACGAATTAATTCGAGAACAAAAATCATTATCAACCATTCGAATAAAAATAATGAATTTTTATAATCAGCAATATTCTATTATCTTCTTCGTTCGAATAATATCCCCGTTATTAATTATTTCTGCAAGGTGCAACAATATTATACACAGCGATCGCGTTTACGTAAATTTAAAGGACGCAGAACCGAAGTTCGGTGAAGCAGCTCATTAGTTTTCTCGCGTTAAACGAAATATTCTACAATATTCGATCTATTCAAGACGAAAACTTGACTTTTCCTCGCTCTCTTTCTACATTTTTCTTTCTCTCTTGCAAAAAGCTTAAAGCGATAAATTTCTTGGAGTCAGTACGTTATTGCATCAGTCCCTTCGGTCCCTCATAGTCTTCTAACTCGGAATCAGCGAGCTCGTAACATCGAATCGAAAGATTGGACATTCGTCTTGCGTTTACAAAAGTATCAGTCTGGACTATATACATTGAATAAACTCTGTGACAAATGAGCAATCTTTTTTCAAAATATCAACGAGCTCTCGTGATTCCTGCTTTTAGTATACTGCTTGCGTTATTTTCTCTTTTTACCATTTTTTTAATTTTATATAAATCCTTAGGTTACTAAATGCGCTTTAAGAGCACTTCTTGTTTTGCAGCTGGGTAAAATTACAGTGCAGTGCTCTCGATCGGCGACGCACCACGGTTTGGCGTTCTGCAGGTATCCTTGCTACGACAGATCTCTGCAGGATCATTCTCCAGTCTCAGCTTATCGAGATCCAAGTCCGCGAAAAAGTCGCTCCTCATCGTACCGACCGCGCTGTCCGAGCCGAAACTGTCCTGCCGACAGAGATCCTTGTAGCAAGAGGCGTAGTCGGTCAGGGTGCTCGGTGACAATCTAAAACTGGAATAAGGTCGTTTCGTACTGTCTCGGTTGCACGTCGGAATTTTTGAAGATCCGCCCTCGTAATCGTTGTACGAAAAGTTTGAATTTTTCTCGACGCTGTCGAGACGCGGGTCGATGGAATCGAAGTCATGGTTGTAGTGAGAAAAATCTTCCTTCTTCAAAGTACTGTCGTTGGAACAAAAACTGTCCGCGTGACGGAGATCGTTTTTCTTCAGTGTACTCGAATTCGAATCGAAACTGTCGTGCCTGCTGAGATCCGTCTGAAAGCGCTCGATTGGCTCGGAGATTCTGTCCTCGTTGATTCTTTTCCTCGTTAATGTGTCAGTCGCTGTGAGACTCCCATGCCTCGATAATATACTCGCGATACTGGACGCCACGCTGTCTTGTCTCGAGAGATCGTTGTGTCGGAAGTCCTTGAAAATTTCCCTGTTGCAACGCATTCGTTTTGCCTCCTCGGTTTCTGGCGATTTTTTCGAAACCTCGGTCTCATCCTGGCGAGAAAACGCATTCTTGGTTTGCTCCTTGGTCGGAGAAATTTTCATTCTCCTCAAGTAAGAACCTGGCGAGCATTTGCTCGAGTCCGCAAGATTTTTCTTCGTCTCTCGGTTGTTCATGTTCAAACTGTGCTGCCTCGTCAAAGGTTTGTTTCCCTTCTCCAGAGAATTTTTCAGTTTCCCTATCTGCTTGAAATATGAGCCGACGAGGCCCTGCGCTTCTTGCGATATCCATGATTTGTCGGGTTTCAATTGCGAGCTAATCGAGTCTTTCTGACTGTCAGACTTTTTACTACTCGGCGATGCGTTAACTCGGTATAAATAATTATTGTCAACCTTTTGCGGCTCGTTCGGAGTTTCGAAATTCTCGAGACTATTAGGATTCCCAACGTATTTCATTTTTTCGAGCAAAGGTTCTCCACTTTCTTCTCCCTCTTTGTTAATCCTCTGGACTTTTGTCCTCGAGTTCGTCCCGTCCTCGAGATTCGCATTACGTTTTCCATCACCGGGTGTTGGCTCCTCTTGTCTCGCGCTGCGGATTTTCCCAGGACGAAGATACCTCCCGCTGAAGCCACTGACATCAGGAGAGAGCATGATTCCAGGTTTTTCAACGTCGAGGGTTTCCTTCGACCGCGAATTTTGTCGCGAAGTCCTACCAGGTCCAACTGGAGGATCATTCTGTTTGCTATTTTGTCTCGAGTACCTTCCTCGACCGTTCGTAGCCTCGGGTACTTTAAATTCGCAGGAATCGGTGACACTTGGCTCACGTTCTAGTGTACTGTCATCACAGCAGTTAGCTCGTTTTTTCTCTTGGTGCACTAAGCCCTCTTTTATCGGTTTCAACTGTGGACCAAGAGTCTCGGGGGTCGTGGACTCGCTACTGCTCGGACTTGGTCCTGTATAGTGCCTGATATCGGAGTCGAGATCCGGTGGAAGTGGAGCGCCAACAGACAAATGCATGGCTAGACCCTCCAACCACACCTCCATGACTTCGAACGGCGGCCTCTTGTCAGGATTCAGGTCGCAGCACAGAAAAGCGATCATGTAAAAAGTCTCGGGACAGTTGGAGCAAAATTTCTCTCGGAATACCTTCTGGTTGAGACCGAAGTCCGATGACCTCGGAAGATAATCAGGGTCGGCTTGAACGCGACCGATGATCTCGCAAACTACGATGCCAAAACTGAAGATGTCGACTTTCTCGTCGTACTTGTTTCCCTTCATCATTTCCGGTGCCATCCAGTACGGATTTCCAACAACCGTGTAACGCTTTTTTCGTTCCTTCTTCGAGCACCTCACCTCGCTCCCATCGCCGTGTCTGCTGTACTTCCGCTTGTCCGGTGAATTTCCGTTTTGTATTATCCTCGCTAATCCGAAATCCGCGACGACGACCGTCTTATCCTCCCGTACGAGACAATTATGCGAATTCAGGTCCCTGTGTATAATGTTCATCGAGTGAAGATAGGCCATACCAGCTGCGATGTCTTTCGCGAAGGACGTTCGCTGCTCCCAGGGCAGCGGCTCGTTGCCATCGTGCAGCAAACCTCTCAACGTACCACCGGATATGTACTCGGTTACGAGATGTAACTTCTTTTCCTTGTACAATACACCGATGAAACGCAACACATTGTTGTGATGAAGGGAACGCAGTACAGCAACCTAACGAGCATTTTTACGTAATTTCTGGTGTTGGTTATTTTACTACAAAGTCTAATCTATCATTGGATACGTTATTCTGTTACCAAATTTCATTTGACCCAATATTATATCGAAACTGACATTTGGCAATCTTTGTCGCAAGCTACTATTTATTTTTTGTGCACGATGTATCATCGTGAACCAAATAAAAATTCTAATCGGATGAAATTACATTTTGATTTGCTTACCTCCTTAAGAAAGTTTTTCTGAGCGTCCTCATCGACTCTGTACAATTCTTTCAACACCATAACTTCGTTCGTATCCCGGTGAGTCACTTTGTACACCTGCCCGAAGAATCCTTTCCCCAGAAGTTCTCCTTTCACAAGATCGCTGGCACGAAAAATTCTTTGATTCTTCGGCTCGACGCGGAACGATCGGGTCCTACTCAAGTCGCATGTAGAACTCGATGGAGGCGAGCTGAACAATAAAGTAAAAATACTCACTAAAATTATAAATATACCTTAAATATCTATACATTCTACTTAATTATAAACGAATAACTATATGACTCATTTATTAATGAAATAATCGTACCCATCCAGTAATCGTGACATAGAACTGCTTCGTTCTTTGTTAGTCGGATCTCTCGTTCGTCGCAATTGTCTGCTTCGATTTCCACTGATATATCCTTCGTCGCGGCGTTTAAAAAGCCTTTCCTTGCTGTGAGGGCTCGTTCTAGGACTAACGGCGGTAGTCAAAATCGCCGATGGCGTTGTCGGATAATTCGTACGTCGCGAAAGAGCATCAGGATCGTGCTCGATCGTCAACTGCAATACCGTATCCGAATAACGTATTATATTTTCAATACTTTCGACAGGCTGATCTTTAACCGGTGTCCCGTTGACTTCCAGAATACGATCGCCGATGTGCAGGGACATGAGATCCCCGGACATATTGAGCCTGGAATAAAACAAAATTTCATTAAATCCTTCATTTATCATACTCTTCGATCTAACATTTACTAAATATGGAAGAAGCAAGCGAGTGAGGATAAAACAAGTGTCCACGATAACTTTCGACAAATCTATCCAATCCATTAAAAAAACATGATATCGACGAATACTTAATACAGTTCTATTTATACAGATTTTTCCAATAATTGCTCTTTACATGCTGGAAGATAATTACTGTCTGAATAATGAAAATGTCTGAGAAATAAAACGGGACGCTGTGAACGGTAAAGAAAATCTAAAGAAATCTAATAAAAACGATGAAGTGCGATAAACAAACTATCGTGCTTACAATTATTGGAAAAATTGTTGATCGACGACATTCAATCTACTAATGACACAGGTATTTACATCTACGAGTGCGAATATCGTGCATACTGAATAATTGTTCTTTTTTGACGATTTGCTTTTTGAATTTTTTTTCAATACCTATTATTAGAGAAACGGCAGCAAAGTCTAAATAGAACCTCCATCACGGAGGACACCAGCTTATTGATTTTTCCACGAATATTTCTCATTAACCTGCGATTGCATCAACAATTCGAGAATCATTAGAAAAGATTTCTTTCTTGTAATTAAGAATGACCCTTAAATACCGGAGTCTCGCGTTCGACAATCATGATCGAACGTTATCGCCAGAAGCTTCACGTGACTCATCCATTGTGAGCATCTCTAAATATCAATGGCAGCACTTGTACAAACAGATTTTTTTTTCAAACACGCATTTTCATTTTTTAATCTAAGATATTTAAGGGTCTGCTTAACAATAAACGAGATAATTGATAAATTTTGCATTCGTCTTTAACGAATCGTTCGCAAAATAATTTTTTTTACGTTGATTAGAAACTCACTCAGATATTCGGAGCAAGGCACATCCGCAGTTACGCGGGCTTGGCGTCGCATCGACCGTTAATTTGATATTTCTCCTTTTCTCCGCATCTTTTGTACTCGGCGGGATTTCGACCAGTCTTATACTGTGAGGTTTTCGTAGGAATGGATAATTGGCTGTTCTCTTGAGCGGCTGCATCTGGCGTTTGTAACAACTGCCGCAATAGAGTTTTGATCTTTCAACGAGGGCATAGCTCTCGCCATCGCCGATGAAAGCTCCGCACGAGTTGCAGGCGAAGCATTCAGGATGGAATTTGTGATCTCCGGCGAGCATGACAGGTCCGGTGATAATTTGGCCACAACCTTGGCAAGCTTCTCCGTAGGCCGCCCAGTAATCATCCTTGCAGAATAATAATCCATCTTTTTCAAAGTACCAGGAGGAGAGAGCTGCGTCGCACGCTGAACACCTGAGACGGAATTTTTTTATGAAAATTTAAAATAAATATAAACGTTGATAAATAATTATGAATAATAAAGTAGATATTACTGGAAACAGTCAATGTGCCATTCTTGACTGAGCGCTTGAATAAATTCATCCTCCTCTATTGCATTGAGACATCCAGCACAAATGAGCGGAGCTCCGATTTCTCCACCACCAGGATCTAAGAAAAAAAAATCGTCCGTACAGTATGCAACGAGAGTGCACTCGATATTCGTAATATGCGTTCTATTTGCCATGCCAAACGGATCGTAAATATGCAGTATCGTAAACACTGGTGAATGTTTTTCTTCGAACGACAAAATGACGCGCCAATCGATTGAACTTCTATATGGATTTTTTTTTTACCTCGAAAAATTGGTGACATTAAAATAATGGAATATAACGTTCATTAGCATTAATGAAATTTGATAAAGGAGAAAAAAACTGTCGGAAGGATGACGCCCACGCTTGGAGTACACGAGACGTTTAGCGTAACGTCAAGCGTCAGTACAACACCGAATGGAGTCCTTTCAAAAAACTCTCGTATTTCGTTTTTTACACGGAAAATCTTTCTACGCCGTTGTTTTCTCGCCATCGAGCGGAAGGCTTTTCTAACAAATTGTTTGATGGTATCGCGAAATCGTACCGTTTATCGAAGCTTCGTCCATCACGGCATTTAGATCGTGAAGAAACTGTTGAGACTCAAGCACTCCCACACTTGACGCGAGAAAACACGTTATCAGGTAAAACACGTATACATGTACACCCACGATCTAAGGCCACAATGCGACTGACGTTCGGACTCTTCTAGCTCTTCTTGTCCATGAGATAGAAAACTTGGAAGTTCGCAAGTTTTCATCAAATTGTTCTGAATACACGCACAAGATGGCGCTTCGAGACCCACAAACATGGCGCGCTTCTCGGGTAAATTAGCGACTAATTTAAAGTAGCTACACTTCTTACCATCAACTGAAATTTGAAAATCACAATGAATTTTGCTGAAATATTTCATTATCCCATTTATCCACTGCAAGATCGTAATGGATTAAAAATGCGAGATAAAACATGAAAAATAGATTTATAAATGGTTTTTTGTTTTATAAAATCAAAGATTTGCTTTTATTTTTATTTGATACAGAAAATTAACAATTTAGAATCTTATTCAATTTCGTTGACTCTGCCCCAGCCGAGTCGTTCTTTCCTGACCTCCAGATTCAACCAGGAAGCTTGATCTTTGGGATGCGCCACGGCGTTCGGGAATCTGAGAGGTGGCTCGGGTGCTCGGAAAGGATGTACTTTTTTCATCTTTTTCAAAAGAAATTCTTTGTTTATCTCCTTAGGATCTCGATATTTATCGAGATAAATATTGAAAGGTTTGCCTTTGGGAAACCATTCTTGAGGTCGAATGTAAGGCGGTGGAAAATCGTACTCGTAGCTTGGCACTTGAGTTCCTAAAATATATATAAATTGATTTATATAATTGTTTAAAAATTACGAAAATATATTACGAACATTATTTACTGAAAAATTGAAATGCAATTACTAACCCAACGTATTATAATAAAAATCAGTGAGGGTCGAATCCCAGTCCGCTTGGAAAAATGCAAGACTCGCCGGCGTTATAACGTCCTGATATTTTCGATAAAAATCCAACGTGCTCCAATTTCTGTCTGCCAATTTTAAACTAAAAAGAAAAATTTTTTACTAAAATTGTTAATAATTCACATGAATATGAAAAAGTTTCTGTGCTCACCATGGCTGCTCTTTTTTGTATTCTCCATAATCTATTTTCTTTTCCTGTTTATAAAGGACGAATATGTATCTACAATATCCTATACCAGATGCAGGTATAGGTCTCATGTAATCTATCAACAAGTCTCCTTTTGATACTTCATTCCCTGGGATATTTCCTCTGTAGACAGTATCAAGTTTTTCAATATATATGATTTTCAATATAAAATGCAAGATTTAACAAACATCAATATTGAACTTACATGAACCAATGACACAATTCTTTTTGACTATCCACAAAATTCCCATCAGGAGTTGTGCAGAGAAGAGTCCAATAAGTATCAGGCTCTGCTTTATAGTTAACGCTTGGTTGTTTCGTTGTCTCTCTCGGCTTCATCAAATTGCCTCGATTTACCAAAGTGTAAGTATCATCTCCCAAGTCATACTCGATACTTATGGGTACTACAGGAGTGAAGTAAGCATCACCGAAAAGATGTTCAAAAACTGAATAGTGATCCGCTATCAAACGAATTTGGGTAGGACCAGACAATTGCCACCAATCCTCCTTCGATTTCTCCAGATCAATAAGCACTGAAAATTTTGAATAAAAGATTTTGAACTTGGCAAACTAATAGATTTGTTCGTAAAAATTGTCTACATACATTGCCTTTTGCGTGCTTTTCTTTCCATTTCAGGATCTTCTCTTTTTTTCTTTACCTCGTCAATCCAGTCCGACATGAGTGTTTTTCTGGCAGTAGCAGGCTGTTTGTAGCCAATGTCGACACGAAAGTGCAACGCTGGATCTTTGTAATTTATTTCTAGAAACAAAAAAAAAGAAAATAAGCAAAAAAATCGGGATGTTAAAAATTATATCAACGAAATTCAAAAATGAGTAAATTTCAAACCTTCCAAACGTTGCTCGAGATTCCGCGCGATGGTTGGAGGTTTTCCGCGTATACGATTACCCCATCGTATTTGTTGTCCGCTTACTTGGAGAACTTCGCAACCTTTGCGACGAACCAAAAAGCCTGCCATTATTTACACCGGTTTTTAACCACCTAAATAAGTTTACAACATGAGACTCATTTCGCACACCGATGCCGAAGCAGAAGGATATTTTGGTCTCCGATTTAAAAAATTCCAGAACTGCAAAACATCACAAGACAGAGTATTAATTACAGAAACGACCACCAGAGGGACAGATGGTACGTCAGATCTCGTATTTACCGACCAACAAAAAAACAACGCGGAAGCGGGATAAATCCGTTGCTGTCATTTTCTCCCGCGTCAGTGCGTCGTCGCTGCGTACAGTAGTCGATTGTCGCTTCGTCTGTACATCTTCATAGATCAACATATTCAAGAAGAACGAAGAATCAGTGAGGAACGTTCGCGCATCCAAAACGGTGGTGAGAAGAGTTTGTGTCATCCGCCGGGTCGATGCAAACGGAAATCAACGGAGCGTTCTGATTCCCGTGGTACTGTCGCGTCCGTGAAAAAAAAAAAGGAATAACGGAAGAAAATAACAATCGTGACGGTGCGAAAGGTGTTTTTTTTATTATTGCTTATCGCGTTGGCACGTTGAAGAGTTGAATTATCGTTTCCTTGGAGCGTCCGAAAAGGAGAACGTTACGTGATCCTCGTCAGGAAAAATAATATCGATACACCTGCCCTCTGATTTCAACAACAGTAGACACTGCAGGATCCAGAATTTATACATCAAGCAATACATATATATAAAAGCAATATTATATATATACATATAAATACACACAGGTACATCGTATTGTGGCCTCCGAGGAATTCTTCGAGCTGGGTCGTTACACACCAGGTGGTGGAGGGGAAGAAAGAGCGACGAATTGCACGCGAATCCCCGTGCGAGAGAAGGGTGAACGCTGAGCGTTTCTACGGTAGTTTATTCCGAAGTGTCAAGAGACGCGACTCGTTTCGGATATTCGAAAATTTTTGTGCCTCTGAACAATCATTTTGTAATACAGGAATTTAAAAACTCGGATAATCGATGCAGTTTACCGTAAAGCGTATTTATCGATCGGCGAGTGCTAATTTAATCTCCATGCCTTGAGTGTTGTTCTACAAAGTGATCGCGTTTTCGTAGCAGAAAACAAGTAAGCCGAAGTGCTTTCTGAGGAACGGAGCAAGAAAAAAAAGAACGAGACGAAGTTCGTGTTTGTGGATTTTATTGTCGAGTGGTACGAATCAAGTTATTCGGGAGACGAAACAATTGCCTGACGCTCGTTTACCATTACAAAGCGAGAGGAAGTCGAGAGAAATAATTGTCTCGAGCGTACGGGGAGGTCGTTCAGGATGTTCCTAAACAAGATGACAAATTGTCACGATATTGAGCCGTTTTTTTCAATCGTCTGCTCGTGTTATCGCTCGCCCACGACGTAACTGTGTTTTTCTTTCCTTCGTTTTTTTTTTAAATTATACTTTTTATTAGCGCGAGTGGTAAAAGAGACGCGCCGCGGGAGAAAGAGGGAAGAGCCGATTCTCGGCGGGACTGAGAGAGAAAACAAAAACATCAAAGTGGTATTTGGATCGAGAGGAAGGCGGAAGCCCGTTAACTCGCCCTCTCACTCGCGTCTCGTAGTTTCTACGAGCCTGAAATTAATCAACGCGCGTTAAAAATCATTTTGAGAGATCAAATGACGGATCTTTTGATCGGAATTGCGGGAAACGGTTTTCCGGGTCCCGCGAGCGCCAGCGGCATCGTCGCGAACGGGGAAGTCGTCTACAGGACGAAGAAGAATAATTCGAACGGTAAAAATGGTGGAATCGGAATTTATCGGAATTCGGAGATGCGTCACTCGAGGAGCGAGGACTTGCTCGGACCTGGGACGAGATCGCCGAGTCCGTTGCTCGCTGCGGCGTCGGAGGACGATCTGGTAGCCACTGGCGCCCTTCGTGATTGCGCCAGCCCTTCTCGCAATGCTTTGCCCTTGCCGCCCAGAGCTACTGGCTCGCCGGTTCCGTTCGCTGATAGAATCGATCCTGAGGACTCGATCCGCGACATCGTTACCGAAAATGACCTTTACAGGTACGTCATTTTATGTTTTATCAGGGTGCAGATCAGTGTTTAAAATTTACCATACAATTGAATTTTATCACGTAAGGTAAACGTCCCAATAGTAGAATGCGTCCCAATAGTGGAACACTACTCAATATTTTATTATTTATTTATTGAAGATTGTAGATGTAACCCTATAAATATAAAAATTCTATTGCACTGAATATTTATTTAATTTAACTTCTTTTATCAAGAAAAATAATAAATCCATTTTAAATAAAAAAAAAAACATTATTATTCAGGAACGTGAGTTTTCGAGTAAAATGTCCCGCATTAGGGACAGAGGGAGATTTGCTGTTCCACTACTGGGACATGTGCATCCCCGAACGTTTCAATAAGTATTTATAATAAATAGTGTTCAATATAAAGTCAATGGGTGTGTTTTGAATCGAGAAAAGTCTAAGTAATCATCCAGTTATAATTTCAAAATTCTATTTTGTCAAAAAATATTTTTTACGCTTAAAAAACTTCGCGACAACTCTTAGACGTTTCATTATTGGGACATTTACCTTAATTAGATTTACTATTTTCTTGAAATTATTTTCGTAATTGAGAAATGACGATCGTTGTTTTTACAGAGGATCGAACGTTCTCGGAGAAATTTTTATATCTCGGAGGCCTCTGGGATTCTCCTTTCAAAATCATAATCGGCCCAGGCTAATTTTCGGTCTCACGAACCTTTTCTTACTACCTGACCTGAGAAATTTTACTCATACGCCTCTCTCGGCTCTTCAAAACACGATGCTTTCGATGTTCGTGTTTTCTCGCTATATTTATCCTCGAACGTGACTAACGGAGAAAATAATAGAATTTATATTTACTAAGAATAAATACAGCGTTTTACGGAGACACGATTTCTGAATTATCGAATCGGGAAGATTGTCGGCGAAATGAGCAGATAAAGAGCGAGCTAAACAATTTTTGTCGAGATAATCAAAGTCGTGCAACGAAGTCGTACAGGAATAAAAGTACAATACGGTTCAGCGAGACTTTTATCGCTGTACGAAAAATTTATAGTCATATATTTGAGAAGATTAAAAGTGTGACAAGAAATCGCGACACTAGCTCTCGAGTATAGTGGCGATAGCGCGTTATTTTCAAGGCACAAAACGATCACGCTCTCTGTTTTTGCGCGAGGATATAAACAGAGAATTACGTCAATCTCGAGGAAAATAAAATTGATATGCATCTGTTGGGAGGAGGCTCGAATTTCTTCGCTGACGAGCGCCGGCGCTCATTGAACGAGCGCGATAAATACGGAGCCAGTTCCCGATATTGGAAAAAAGATAAGAAGAAAAAACTTGAGAGCGAAATGGCCAGATAAAAGGACGTACAAAGGGCTGCCTCGTTACTTTTCTGAAACAATGGAAAGGTCGGAAATTCCTCTACGAGTCACTCGAGGCTAAAAGTTCATTTGAGATAATAAAAATAGAAGAGCGTAGAAAACAAGAAGATCGAGGAAAAGAGCCACGCGGAGAGCTCTTTTGTCCCGTTCGAGTCTCCATTATTGGAATTCTGAAAAAACAAAATCATATTTTTTTTCTTACTCGAGATAGTTTTAAAAAAATATTCTTCATTTTCACGCATTTTTTTTCCTTTTGAAGTCTTCAAAATTCTTTGAATTTTTTGTAATTTAGTGCTATTTAGTAAACAATATCTAAGATTTTTCAAAGAACCCTTCAAAGTAATTTTTTGTCTCATTAAAATCTCCATTATTGGAATTTAAAAAAAAATCTCATTTTCTTACTCTTAGAAATACATTCAAAAAAATATTTCTCAATTTCCATTTTTTTCCTTTTCAATCCTTCAAAAATTATTTTCTTCAACAAAACATTTTTTTCAAAGAACCCTTCAAAGCAATCTTTTGCCTCATTCAAGTCTCCATTATTGAAATTCGAAAAAAAAATCCCATTTTTATACTCTTGAAAATAATTCAAAAATATTAGTCAATTTTCACACAATTTTTCACGAATTCTTCCCACTTTTTCAGTAATCTTTTGTCACGAAAAAATGTTCAAGGTTATTACAACACTTTTGAAGGATTATCGAGTCTCGCTGATTATTTCTTTTGTTTGCAGGTTCGTGCTTTTCAAAAGGCACTACGACAAATACGTCGCTCTAGCAGCGAGATACGAGGAAGCGAGAGGACTGGCTTATTATCTGGAGGAACGTTATCACGAAGTCAAGGTGAGTTGGCCTATACTGAGGCTAAAAATCCGGCAGATACACATTTCTGGCGAAAAAATTCTGGGATATGCGAATCGGAGGCAATTATAGTTATCGGCGATTCATCGACTGCTATTTATCGAAGCGCATCCGAGGATCACGCTCCAACGCGGACGAAAAAAAGGACTCTAAACAAATATTTATTGAAAGCATCCTGAGCAGCCGTTTTTACTTCACAGCGATTCTCAAGCTCGTAAATGAAACGATTATTCATCAACGCTTACCAACAGTGTGTGAAAGGGCATTGTAAAAACTCGAGGAATTGCGTACGAATGAATATGGGAAAGTTTTCGATCTTAAATTAGCCAAAGCGCGACCATAAAGTTTCTACGGACAATGTGGGAAAGAGAACCTTTCCATCGTAAAACATTTCGAAATTTATAAGGATGGAAAATCTTTGACTACCAACATAAACGTCGCTCAAAAAATGTTTTAAAAATGATTGAAAGGTTTTTCACAAGGTGGAATGACGGAAGCTTTGTCTAGATGACCAAAGATTGGAGAAATTTAAGAAGATTTTAAAAATTTATAGAAAGGAATTTATAAATTTATAACAATTTTTGTCAAGCTGGAAAAATGTCAAATTTGTCAGATTGAAGAAAATTTACAAAAAGGACTGGAAAACGTTTGACATCTTTTAAAAAATATTTCAAAACCGAATGAAAAAATCGTCGACTAGGTGGAAGAATAATGGGTGGGACTTCTTTGTCTCGATGATCAAAGATCCCGAACGAGTCAGCACTATTCTCGTCCGTGTGCTTGGAAGCTGCATAATTAACGTGGCTCAACGTCGATTACGTAAAACGAGCGAAGGTCGCTTTGCACCGGTTCGTCGAGGATGGAGCTGGCCAGGCAGGAAACTAAACGCCTTGGCAAAACAATTTCTTACATCGTTCGTTAACATCCGGTGGGGAATGGCGACAGAATTCCGCTCGGAATCCGCGTGTGAATCGACGATCGAGTCGTCGGAGACTCACGCGAATGAGGAGAAACGGAGCGATGGATAACGGATAACGAAACGTCAGTTTGTGAATAGAGAAGCAACGAAGAGCAACGAGGCAAGAGAGAAGCGACGCAGGCTTTCCCGAAGCGCCTGTTCACCAGACCGTGAGAGCTGGTGACCTCAGCTCGAGCTCCGCTCTTTCGAGGCCGTCGTTAACAGTAACAGAGCACACGTATACCCACTTTCGTACAGGAGGAATTAAGAGCCTCCTCGCCATGTACGCGAGAAAGGATTAAAAATGTTTTCCAATTCCTCTCGAGCCCCGACTCCTTTTCCTTACTTATGAACGCGTTCGAGCAATTTTTCATTTTTTTATTATTTTTTTATAAAACCACTTTGGAATTTCCCCTGTTACGGAACAGATTTTCTCCCGATGCGAAATTGGGTCGAGAGTAATTTGACATTTCGTTAAATTCTGTGGATTTTTATCACGGAAATTTTAATATCGTGTTCAGGAACGGAACATGAGTGGGAAATATGAAAATATTCGAGGATCAAGAGAATTAAAAATATTTTTTATTTCCTCTCGAGCTTGACTCCTTTCTCTCATTTATGAACCGAGCAATTTTTCATTTTTTATAAAATCAGTCTAAATATTCTGCAGTTACGAAATAGATTTTTTCTCAGTTTAAAAAATAATTTCAAGTCCTTCCTAATAATATATTCAATCTCATATTCAGAAACGGAGCATGAGTGAGATTTTCCAATTCCCCTCAAGCCCTAACTCCTTTTAAAAAAAATTGGAGCAATATTTCATGTTCCATAAAATAACTGAAATTTCCCCAATTACGAAACAGGTTTTCACTCGCAGAATTAGGTCGATAAATAACATCAAGATTTTGTTTAAATGCTGTGCAATATTTATGACGGAGATTTATTTCAGAAGCGGAATGCGAGTCGATTGAGGAAAAATGAAAATATTCGAGCATCCAAGATTTCGAAATGCAAGGAGGAAAGATATCTGTGTTGCAATAGTCGAAGGTGTCTGCACGCAACATCCTTAAGTCAAGAGACACGAAATAAGTTCACGGCTGAGCGAAGTCACATCGAACACGTGGACTCGTTATTACGCGCAGTCAGACTCGTTTTTTGTAGGTATCAATCTCGCGCATACCGGAATCCACGGATAAAACGTCGAGGAGAATGTCTGGACTGAAGGATTGGAGCATCGGGGGTCAACAACACGGTTCTCGGGCATTTCCCGCTACCACCGAAATAAAGAGAAAGGAAGAACGAGAAAAAAGTATCGAGCCGAGAAATCGTTCGTAAATAATCACATTTGTTTCGTCCTGCTCGCTCGACACGTGATGAAAAAAAAACCAACTTGTTTTTCGATTGTGGATTCGCCTCGGGTAGACTCGCGCTTCGCGTAGGCTCGAGAGGGAAAGTTGCCATTTTCGCGAGTCCTGAATAGGTGCTTCGAGAATAAACTCTGACGGGTCATGAGAAAAATGTTGCCCAATCGATGAATTCGTAATTTCCTGAGTAATCTCTGGGCAACCAAAAATACGATATTCTATTTAATGAAGAAAAATATCCCAACTCGGTACCACGCGACTAAGAGTGATTATATAAGTAAAAAAATAAAAATGAAAAATTAGAACGTATGAAAATTAGTATACAGTCATTCGTTGAGAATGTCTTGAAATCTCATTGGCTAAAGACGACAACAAACATTTTTTAACAATCACAATCATCAGTATACAGAAAAAAGTTACGTTACTAAAAAAAGAAAAACACTGAAAAATTAGAATATATGAAAATTGGTATACAGTCATTCATTGAGAATTTCTTGAAATCTCATTGACTAAAAATCAACAGAACTTTTTCAACAATCACAATTATCAGTATACAGAAAAAAGTTACATTACTAAAAAAAGAAAAAACGTTAAAAAAATTAGAACGTATGAAAATTGGTATACAGCCATTCATTGAGAATCTCTGGAAATCTCATTGACTAAAAATGTCAACAAAACTTTTTCAACGATCACAATTATCAATATCCAAAAAAAGTAACATTCCTGAAAAAAGAAAAACGTTCAAAAAAATTAGAATGTATGAAAAATAGTATAGAGTCATTCATTGAAAGTCTTGAAATCTCATTGACTAAAAACGACAACAAAACTCAACGATCACAATTATCAATATCCAAAAAAAGTAACATTCCTAAAAAAAAGAAAAACGTAAAAAAAATGAGAATGTATGAACATTAATATATCTTTTCTGAACGTATCTAGAAATCCCGTTGGCTAGGATCAATATTCAAAAAAATCATCCATAACATTCAAATTAGCATTCTTTAAACGCAGGGGTAGTTATTGCAACAAAAAAAAGAGTAATAAAACTTGAACGTATGAAAATTAATGCACGCTCGAAGGTCTCCTGAAATCCCGTTGGTTAAGAACGATATCCAAACCGGAAGAGTGAATAAAAGTTGGGAATATAGACGAGACACGAGACGGTAAACCGCGAAAGCATCTCGGATTAGAAAGTAGCATCGATGCGGATCGTAACGCGGTTCGAGTCAGCAATATCCAAGTCGCAGGTGCCCCGAGACTCGATGCGTGCTCCTGCCTCCGCGCGATATAATTATCAATCGTAATTGCTTATAATATAGCGTAGCTTATCATTGTAATTAGTCTTAATGAGATGGTAACGGTTCAACGGAGTTATAAACAGTAAACGAATCTTCGGTTGTCCCATCAAGACCCGCTAATCGTCTCGGAGCTCAGAACTCAGAGCTCGGCTCTCTCCCTAATTCCATGCATCGGTTGAAAAGTCAATTTTTTATTCGCCGGATCGTATGCGAGAGCGTTTTGTATTCTGCGCTCACGTGTGCTCGTTCTCTTCACGAGACGGCGTTCGTGTTTCACTCACGAAACTATCGCTCGCTCGACTGTAACGATCGATGAATCAGCGTAATAAAAGGTCTATAACTTTTGATGAGGCGAAGCTCGAGCCCGAGAAGGATGCACTCCCCCGAGTCCATTGAGGAGAAGAAGAAAAAAAAATACTCGCCACGCCTACAAGAGAAAAGGATATTGAAAAGAAAAGCTCAGCGTGGATAATAAAAAAAAAAAAAAAATTAAAAATTCGATCCGGTCAGCGATTCCGTGGAGAGTCCGAGACTCGCCTACACGTCCTTCCTGATATCCAAGTCTGCCGAAAGTCGGCCATTAGATTTAATAACGACGCATCGACGTTCACTTCTGCTCGCGATATTCCCAGTGTAATCTCCGGTTTCGTGTTTCAAGGTGCGGTTTTAAATCTTTGCTCTCCTTTTTTTTTCAGGCTGAACGAGACAAGCTGGAGGAAGCGAGACTCGCCCTGGAAAAACGACTGGAGGGCTGCGAGATCGAGTTCCGGGACAAGGAGGAGGAATTGTTTCTCCAGCTCGAGAGGAGTCTCCGTCTCGAGGATGAGGCTGAGAGAATGAGGGCCGACCGCGACGCCTGCATCGCCGCGAGGGATCGTCTGGAACGGGAACAGATGTCGACGTTGCGTCAGCTACAGTTACAGGCGAGCCAGAACGAGATGACGAGGAGATCGCTCGAACGAGCGAGACAGGACGTCGTCAGACAAGCGACTGTCATCCGTGCCGAACGTGACGCTCTTGAGAGAGAGGTAAAAACGATAAGAGAACTCTCTTGCGGGACTCTCTCGGCGTATCCTCTTTATTCTCGTCCTACGCGAGAGACCCCGTGATCTCGTTTAGACAAGAGAACCCGAGCGATTTCATGTACCCGAAGAGCTAAATATCCGAGACGCGAGGATGCTCCGGTCACCGCAAGATGCAACAGCAAAAAGAGGAACAATTTGTGCTTGACGGGTCAACGAACGGCTCTTCTCACGACTCGAATAATCCGTCGAGACTATCTGGAATCGACTCTGACACTCGATACTTCGATCCTTGTTTCATTACTTTTATATTTCTTTTATACTCGTACATTCTCCTCTTTCACGGTTTCGTATTTTTTTCGATTTTTTTCCATGACGTTTCGTCAATTGATATACAAGATTCTCGGTAGTCTCGACGTCTCGAAAGGTTTCCGGGTAGAGGCTCTCGTGCCCTTCTTCCCATACTTGGCTCGACGCCCGTAGGGTGAAAGCAGAGTGAACGGACTCCATCACGCGCACGCAGTAAAAACAAACGAGAACCGCGCGTTACAAAGCCTTACCGCAAAATAAATAATCAGATTTCGCGATCCAACTTTCTTTGGCCTTTTCAATGCTTTACATGCGTGTCTTCCAGACGAGAGTCCACTAATTCTCATCGCGAGTCCGTTTCGTTTTCGCATTGTGTTTAAGATAATTATGATTATTTTTCAGAACGTGGTTCTCAAGGAAAAGCTTCGAGTCGGCGAGGACGAGCTCGGAGCCGAAAGGCGCAGACGAGAGGAAGGCGTTGCGGCTCTCACTCATGAAACGGTAACTCTCAGACACGCCGCTCGTCACTTGCGAGCCGCAGCGATTCACGCGACTTCTTGTCGCCGACGAAGACGATGCTCCGTTTGTTTGTACGCGAAACGAACGTTCGCCGAGGTTGATGATTTTCGCGATGAGTACGTTCGCCTTTGCATATCATAAACTACTGTATATTATTCATTCATTCACTCTCTCCCTTGCTCTGTTTATTTATTTTCCATTATTTTTTGTTCCAGTGGCAAATTATTCAAGTGCCTTCAAGCACCACTGCAGGATTTGCGCACTTGGTTGCGTCCGAGTACGCCAACGACATATCCAGCACTGAGAACGAGCTCACCACTCGAGCGAGGAATAAGTTTCATCGATGATTCAAGCAGCAGCTCCGAGGACGAGGAATTCCCGAGCACTCCGGTCGCCGAGATGTCATTGTCGTCCGCTAATTCGGCTCCCGCGACTGCACGAGCTTTTTCCTCCGATTCTGGGTAAGAATGTGAAGATAAAATGTTTATAATCCAAATTTAGAGATGGATTATTGATTTCTGTATTTCTTCATTTTAGCTTTTCGTCCGAAGTCGGTGACAGAAGATCGAGGTCATACGAAGTAGGTGGCAGCAGCAGGAAAATCAGTGAATCATCGAGCAGCGAGCCCGATGGTCATCGCAATCCTGGAACATTCACGCGATCACGTTGGACATCTTCATTCCGAAAACTTCTCAGCAGAAAATCGAAGCCCAAGAACATCACTGCCCTTGACGGATTATCATCATGAACGGAATCCCCGTTCGATTTTTTCAATTCCTCTTTTTTTTTTGTTCGATCTTAACCGAAACGATTGACCAAGATTCAAAACACCCCTCAAACGAGACAGTGCTCATTTTATGAAAAGATAACTCTTACATTCGACGAGTGCTACTTGTTCACCGCGAATCCCTGTGAGTTTTGTTTAATCATTCGGATCTCTCACAATGAACTTATAAACAGGGTAAAGATCGCGCATAATGACCGGATTTCCCAAGATAACGCTTGCCCCAATTAATTTCTATTTTCAAACTTCGTTCACTATGCATCGCGTAAAAAACAAATCCTTTTTTTTACAAATTAATAATATATGCGTATTAGTATTATTTCCTAAAGAGATTATACTATTTTGATTAAATCACGATACTCGAAACGTATCGCGAAAACTCGTCTACAGAGTAACTTGACAGTTCCTCGGCCAAGGTGTCAGTATATTTGATTTGGATATTTTTAATTTCGATCGCGAATACTAAGCGACCTCGCATAAGCAATTTAGCTCTTTATTTAAACGCGTAAACAGTCGTCACGTAATATATATATATATATATTATATATACACACACATATATAGCACACGTATCGATACTTAAACATTCTCCGTGACTTTTAATATTTGACGATCCAAATCTTCCGAACCTCGCGTCTCGGGCCATCCCGTGCCTGTTGTCAACACAAAACGTAACTGCCAATGAAGAAACGTTTTACCCAAGAACGTTAAATTAGAAACAAACGTATATATAAATGTAATTATCGGAGACTCGGAAAAATTTTATAAGAGGTCGATTCGAAGATCGCTGAACGCTCGAACCGCGCGGCACATGAAATTTGATTTTTGTTCCAATACATAAGACTGTTTTTTCTAGACACGTATAGCGAATTTCCAAATGTACTTATTCCATTAGTATTATCGTATTATCAGAGACGCGTAAAACTCGTTAAAATCCCTTTGCAAAACCTGTCCAACGATCGTCGAGCGTAAAGGACTACGCTGTGCAGGTGCTTGTAGTTTTATTTTTCGTAGCGCTGTTTTCGATAAGAACGAATGATACGATTGACAGATAATTATTTAAAAGTTCCGCAAATCGAATTTCTCATTTTATTTTTTTCGTATATTGAACGGTGCCTTAGTGTCATCACACAAAAAGAAAATTGAATGGCGACTCACGATACATTCCAATGAACGAGTTTTAATCTCGTTCATCCAACGCTTGGAAATCGTATAATCGGTAACTTGGTATACCTTCAGAATGAAATTTAACGTAAACAGAGAAATTCTATTGTTAATATTAAAAAAAAATGTATATCTATATGTATACACAATACGTGATCGTGCTCGTAACTTATATTAATCAATTGACATCCGTTCGACTTCGGCCAATTACGTTCATTTTTTATGGCCGAAAACTTTGGAATTGTTGCAAATAATCTTACTTGAACAACGAGATAAAGAAAAAAGAATTTTATCATCCTTTGTGAGTTGAATGAAAAGTTATCTTAGTTGTTAACTTAGGAATCCATGACAAATGGTATTTCGGGTAGGTAAAAAATAACACGAAAATATCTCGATAATTTCGAACTACGTATTACACTTCAGATTAGGTCAGGAATTGTAGAAATGCAGAAGAAAAAAAAAGAAGATAAATAACAAGGTGGTTGGATCATAAAGATTGTTAAATTTCTAGGCACACGTGGATTTTAGTAGAGTCAATTGAATTTAAAATATATAATTATAATGAACCTAAAAGGTTGAGGATGCGTATGCAGGATTAAAAAATTGAGGCAGCTCTGAATAAGTTAATAATCGCGATTCGAAGAATTTTGTGCCACTCGATCGATATTATATGAAAAAGTGTGCCAATTTTTATTGAAACTGATAATAGATAAATTTTTGGGTCTACGTGGATTTTAATTGTGAATATCTGAATCGTATAATTAACGACCTATCTGGAGTTTTCCTACTGTAGTATTTGTCATGCAAGCATCACACTGGAATTGATAAATGCAATTGAATTTCGTAAGGAGATCGCTTGTATGGTCTCTGGCCATCCTCAAACGAGGATCATCCAGAAGACATCGCATTCGACTGTTTTACGATCGAATCGAGGCTCGGAAACTCGCAAGAGAGTCAGCTTGATTCTGTTTTCAAGCTACGAAGTAGCTGGAAGGACTGTCCTTATGTTACTGTTAAACGAGTGTGCGTAAAGTATTGTTATACGACGAGAAAAAAGACATGTGTAATGTATGTGCAAAATTGACAACAAATAAATAAACAAAAACTCTTGTAATGAATATTACACTTTATGAGCAATATATAAAATTCTCTAATTCTATTTTGTTGGCATTAATAAAAGTTTTACTATTTTAAAAATATACTTTTAATTTTTCCATTTTTTCTATTGTGCAATGCAGAAATTATTTATGAGAAAATTAACAACAAATAAATAAACAAAAACTCTTGTAATGAATATTACATTTTATGAGCAATATATAAAATGCTCTAATTCTATTTTGTTGGCATTAATAAAAGTTTTATTATTTTAAAAATATACTTTTAGTTTTTCCATTTTTTCTATTGTGCAATGCAGAAATTATTTACGAGAAAATTACAACGTAAAAACTACGTTTCGTAATTTTCATGGAGAGAGATCCTTCCAGTTTTTTCGAGTAACTGCTAACGCTCTCCAGCGGCGCTCGGAATAATCTCACTGGGCTTTTGCTGTGAAGAGCCGTTTGCCTACGTGTTAAAATTTGGAGTAGGAATGCCGCTCGGTCGAACAGCCGGTGGCGTCGACGATGGAACTCCATCCTCGTTAGAAGCATTTGACAGTGCGTCAGAAAAGACTGTCCTCGTCCGACGAGTTCAATAAACTCTTAAAAAACTAATGAATAGAATACACTGATCATAAACCGTTTACTTGTAAAAAAAAACCTTGGTAAGTAACATCGTAAAAAATTTTTAAGCATCAATTACCATGCTCTGCACCATAGTTTCGTCATGAACGGAGTTACAATATAAATTTTGAAAGCGATAATTGTCAATAATTTTGTTCCATATCCGTGATTTTCTTCCCATCGATAAATAGTAGATCTTATTTATGGATTTTGATGGAGAATTTTTAATATTTAAGAATTAAAATTTGAATTTACGTCTATTTTTTTAATTTCAAACAGCAAAATGACTGTCAAGTTCACAGTTGAGGATAAATTGGCAAATAATACGCTGGATCTCAGCTGCTGGGATTTGGAGGATGTGCCTGTCAAAGAAATAGTGAGTTCAGCGTAGATAATAAATAATACACCGTAATACTTTATTCACGAAGCTAATTTTTATCTAAAATCATTTTCAGGCCGCTGTAAAGAAGGGAACACACTTGGATCTTTCTAACAATCAATTAGTCAGATTACCCGTGAGTATATGTTAAATAAGAAAATTAACAGAAAATAAAAGAAAAACAGTGATGGAACAATATCAATTCTCTGATCTAGGAAACTTTTATAACTCTTACGCACATTGTAAAATTAGACCTAAGTAAGAATTTATTGGAGGAACTTCCTGAAAATATTGGAGAGATGCGTCAACTCCAACATTTGGATTTGTATGACAATGAGGTTTGTATAGTCATACATTATTCATCTTTATTGATATTATATAATAAATTGATATGAAACAAACTAATTGAATATGTTTGAATACAGATCAGTAGGTTACCTCTGAGTTTCGGCGAATTGAAGAATTTGAAATGGTTGGATCTGAAAGATAATCCACTGACCGAAGTCTTGTCTTTACTGGCTGGTCCTTGCGGTGACAGGCAACAATGTCAAAACTGTGCTCTTCTTGTGGTCTCTTATTACAGTGACATCAAGCAATCGATAGCCGAGAAAAAGGAGATTGCAATGCAGGCTGCGGGTACTTAAATACTTTAATAAAATCAAGTTTGAATGGAAATAGTTACTGAAGCTTTTGTATTTTTACAGCGGCTAAGGAACGTAAGAGAGAGGCCAAGAGAAGAAAGAAGAAGAGAAGGAACGCTGAAAAAAATAGTATCAACAATCTTAACAAAAAGGATAAAGAAGACAGTGAGAGCGAAGAACTGATCCTTAGCGAGGAATTGAACACTGAAACGTTAGAGTCAGACGATCATTATGTTGATTACCTGAGCTCACGTGATGCGCCAGGTAGTTAATTAATATAACAACAATACAAATTTTTTGCTAAGGAAAAATGTGAAATAATGCAAAAAAATCATAAATAAAACATTTTCCAGATTCACTGTGCAAGACCTCTGGTGTGTTCTGCAATAGTTTAACGCGTTGGATTATCAATTTCATCACTTGGTTTTTCCACTTGGCCGTCATGTGCTTAATAGCATTCACCATATTACCGAAAATTGATAAGGAAAGATCGGAGATGCTCATACGCCACGCCCAAGAAATAACTGGATTACCATTCGAGGAATATCAGCAATATTGTGTTAAAAAGTTCGACAACCTCGTTCTCTACGTTTCTTACCTCACAAATTATATGACAATTCTCATCAATGACACTTATCATCGTCATTTCGGAGAAGAGCCAGTTGATGCTGACGATGCTGATTTGTGAAACAGAATGCGATAGAGCATCATCATAAAAAAGGATTTTTTGTCCAATGGCAACATTTGATGATTTTTACATTTCTTACTTCCTCATCGGTTCTTTCTTCATGTGTATAAACAAGACAATTAACTGTAAAATTATGTTTTTTAAGTCAATTCTTGAAAAATATTTTTACAGCTTTTTAGAAAACAAAAATACAAGCACGTAGAACAAAAAATGATTTATATAAAATAAAAAGAATGTTACAATAGTCGAATCACAAATGTACACTGTGCCAATAACGGACATTGAATATTTTCATGAATTGTGAAATAAAATATTATATCTAACTAGCTTACTGTACTAAAGTTTGTCATATTTAATCGTTGCTCTGATTTTTGTTGAAGATTGGAGTAACAGATTTGGACGGCTGTTTTCCCAAAGTGTTCTCCATTTTGTTGATAAGTTTTTGCAACTTGTTAAGCTTCATCTCTTGTTTCTCTACGACTGGAAAGCCATTGTCAATATCATCGAATTCCAGAGATTTTTTCGTCGACGAAGCTTGGGCATAATCTCGAGAGGCAATTTTTTTCCCGCTACCGAATCTGCTCCAAGGCTTTTTAACGCTGAACGATGATTTCTCGATTTCAGCAGCGATCGAGGAAACGCTCAGCTTTTTTGGAGAACTGGAATCTTCCTCAGTGACGGGAACTTCATTGAGAATCGCCACGTCGTCGTACAACTGATCCTCGCCTTGGACAATCGATGGACAAACTTGAACCGAATCGGAACGTGGAATTTGATAATGCTCTGACTCAACGACATTTTTCTCCTCGTTATCGATCAACGGAATTCGTGCACACGTCCGGTAAATTTTTTCGACTTTGAGACCATTTTCTGGTTTCTTAAATTTACTGGAACTTTGACTCGAGTCAACATCTTCCTGGGAAATGTTTTTATTCTTCAGCATTTCCTGTACGGAAGTTTCCTCCTGGGGACTCGAACAGAAATGACCGATATCGTCATAAATTTCTTCAATTTGCTCATCTGTTTTGTTCTTGAATAAAACAGGAACTGGACTTGGTGGTTTCGAGTAGATCGGCCTTGGAGGTGGAGGACTATTGTAATTTGAAGTTTCATTTACAATAATCGAGACTTTTGGAGAATTTTCTCTTTGAGGAATCGTCGATTCGGGGACTATATGCGAGACGTCGTCGTAAGTCTCCAAATCAATGTTCATCACTTTTGGAATCTCGCTTAAATTTTCAGAAGATTTAAGCGAATTTTTTTCTTTCTTGTCAGTCTTTTCTTCTGAATTTTTATCTCGTTTTTTATCCTCTTTCTTTGGAGAATCCTTTCTGTGCCTAACACGATCAAGAAAAGATCTCTTTGGAGAAGACTTCGTAGGACTTTTTTCTAATTTCTTTGGACTCTTGTCCACCTTTGTCGAAATTTTTTGAATTTTTGTCTTTTTCGTATCTGTCACTTTTTTATCTTCTGACGAATTTTTTCTAGTCGATTTACTGTCAATATTTTTTCCTTTTTCAGAATCATTCTTCAACGAAATTTGGCCCACGTCGTCGTAATTTTCAAAGAACTGATCCTTCGATTCATCGAGAATATTTTCACAAGTTTGCGAGTCACTGACGACTGATCGAACGTCGTCGTACGTTTCGCCATTCTCCTCGTTCCTCCTCGTCGGAATTTTATTATCAACATCGTCATATGTCTCAGTCTCCACGACTTCTTTTCGTTTTCTTTTTCGTCTCCTCAAAAACTTTTTCGTGTACTTTGTCTTCTTCACGTTCTCGTAGCTTCTTCCATTCTCACGAACATCCTCGATTTTGTGATAAATATCGTCTTCCTCGTAGCCGTCGTCCAGCGGCTCGTAGGATGAGGGAATCGTCAAACTCTCTTCATTCGGAAGTGACGGAAGTCTTCGCGGTGGCGAACGAATTGGAAGCGCCGGAGGTGGAGTCGAAGGTAGAGCGACCTGAATTTTTATCTCATCTTTTGGAGTCGATATTACTTCTCCAACATCTTGATATTTTTCCTCCGATATACACGCCACTGTTTCTTTTTCTTTTATAATTTCCACTTCGGGATTAACATTCTTTTCCTGCTTCACAGATGTTCGATTTATAACGTCCAACCATTCGTCCATTTCCTTCGTGCTCTTCGCTATGAACTAAAAAAAATAAAAATTTAATTTCAACTCTAATTATGTCTTATTATGTTTACAGTTGATTTCGAACCTGGAGCGTTTTGTTCCCTGGACTGAAAATTTCGAAGACGAATTTAGAGCGTTCGGAATCTCTGGACATGGAATTGACAGCTGGTCTCGCTGAGTATCCTCGAATGGAGCAAACTTCCGGTGCTTGCTTATCGTCCTCGCTTCCGTAGATAAGAAGATGGGATCCCACGAGGCCTAAGAATCTTGGAATTATTTTTCATCGAGTCACTGAGAAGTCAAGAGAAAAAAAACACTCACCGATCCAGCAAGGACGACTGCTCCCTCTCACGAAACCGAAAGGTTTTCGCTCTACTTTTTGACAGAGCGAGCCACATTTGTGAGCCTTGCTGATCGTCTTAGCAGTACTGAAAGTCTTGTAAATATCGCACAACTTTTTTTCCAACTGATCCTCTTCGGTTTCGAACCTGCACGAGGATTTTCTTCTCTCGCTGTCCTTCGTCTCTTTGATGTTTTCTTCAGTACTGGGAACTTCCTGGAAGGTCTCGTAGTAATCCTGATAGGAATTTATCTCTAATTTCTCCTCGAGACCGACGTACTCCTCGAGCTCCGAGTCTCGGTTTTTCTTCCTCGAGAAAAGAAGAAAACCTTTCCCAGCGTTCATGTCGAGATAAGGCTCCGGCGAGACGGAACCTCTCGACGCTGAAATCGCTGATAATTTTTTCTTCGTTTTTTGCAACAGACTGACACGTGCATTTTCAAATTTTGACGGGAGATTCGCGTCGACCAAAGATTCGAGAAACTGCACAATCTCTGCAACGTCAATTCGAATATATTTCATTTTTATAAATTTAAAAAAAATCGTTTTTTCTTAATTATTATGTTTTTGTTTCAAAAAAAGGCCTTGACACTCTTCATGTATTTTTCTCACTCGAGTGACCTCAACCATTACATATTACTCCGTACGTGAAGGCGTCTCGTCAATTTCTTGCATCCCACATGCACTACCAGAAGTTTATTCCCCTCGGAAAAATTCGTCATCTCTATTTTTATTTTTCACTTCGAACAAATTGAAAATTTTTTTATTTGATAAAAAAAATCAGTAAAATAAATTAGCAATCTAGGAAGAAATCGTGCAAAGAGAACGAGAGGACTTTATTACTCCCAGTAGAAATGCGAAACAAGCGATGCCTCATGTTGATTCAATTTGCTTTATTGATCTTAATCAATGTGACATTATCTGCTCACCCCGAATGATACTGGTCAAGTCAGCATCGACCCCCATTTCTTCTTCTCTCGCTCGTCTGAGCGTTTTCTCGTTTACGTATTTTTCTTCCAATCTTATCCTTGGAGGATCTCAGTCACCTCAAATGCAATCCAGGAAAAACAGAGAATGATATCTCTCGCTCGTGATCTCATTATCTAATCTTATTTGTAAATTAATGTTTGTTGTCTGCCTGGATCGCAGTATGGCCGGCTCGATGGACAGGCAGTTGACATTTCAACAAACTCGTCATCTCAGCTTATTTTTTCTTCTCGTCGTTTCGATTGGTCGATCGTCTCGATACACGAAATCTGCAACAAAATACTTTTCTTCGTCATTTAATTATACTTTTAAAATCATTTTAAAATAATGAAATGGAGGAAAAAATATTTATTACTGAAGTTTTAGTTTCTGTTTAGTGGTTTTCAATGACTTAATCATCAGGACGTGACGATAAGAATTTATCTTCGAAGTTAGAGGCTAAAAATACTAATCATAGAAGCGTTTACACTCCCCATTAGCGTTTGTACGATTCATGAACAAAAAATTTGTGTCCTCGCGTTAAAACCGAAGGCAAACAATTTATTCTTTTTCGTCGCGAGTCTTTTCGTTAAAAAGTCTCGTCTCGAGGTTTTTTTCTCCGAGGCTGATAATTGAGACAATGAAGCAAGTTAAACGTTTTCTGTCACTTTTACTGAGGAGACCCCCTCGTGGGATTACTTTTATTCTTTCTTCGCTTCGTCCTGAGCTTTCTCTCGTTGAATCGTGAGAAAACTCGAAGCTTGAAAATATTCTTCAATATCCAGAGGAAAAAACCGCTGTTTTTTTGACAGTCTAAAAATAGATAAGAATCATCAGCTCGAAAAATGTGTTTTATCGAAAACAAACTGTGTCAGGAGTCGAGAAAAACGAGTTTATACGCTCGGGTAGACGCTTATACGTATCTAGTCACGTCATCGCAACGTTAACTCTCTGTAGGATTACGCGAATACCAATAAAGATTCTATTACGACAGCATCGCCTACCTGATTCTCCTGAGCGAATTACGGTAATTTGTACACTCGAAAATTCAATAAAATATCAACGCAGTCACTATAAACTTCAAAGTCACTAAAAATATTTTTATAAATTTATAAAAAAGTTAATATTTTTTTTATTTTTCAATAATACAAATTTTTTTATCCATCAAAATGTTGATAAAAAAATGAAAAAATCGGAGTAATATTTTGATCACGAAACGATGAAAACGTGCGGCACCTTCACTGATTTCGAAGCGACGAGATCGATTGTCAGAGAGACACGCGACGCGTTGATCGACCGATAATACACTGAAGCGTCGCGGAGCGAAACAAAATATCGTTCGGGAGAAAAATACAGGCGACTACGAGGACGAAGGCTCCCGCAAAGAAAATTCTTGGAGTGTCTATAAACTCGTTAGTGTTTAAAAAGAAGCGAGAGAGCGAGGAGAGCGCTCGTCAAAAGTATATTTTAGCGCTCTCTCGCTCGCTGCCGAGAGCAATGTGCGACATTCCTCCTTGTTTGATGCGTTCTCGAGGGCCTTGCAAAGCGAGCCTCATTTCCGAGCTCTCTTATGCCCGTACTTAATCGAGTATCGCTCGCTCGCTCGCGCGCGCTCGCATCTTTCCTTCTTTCTTCTTCTTACTTTTTAAGCTCTGATCCTCACTCTCTCGCTCTTCCCGACGCTTCGTAATGAAACGTCCGATCAGGCTGACTCATGATTTGTCTCACGATTTGTCTGTACTGTCACTTCGCATTTTTTGTTTCTCTATTTGAAATTCTTCGACCTGACTCCTGCGTGTTATTCGAAATTAGGTATTTAAAAATTTTTGCATGAAATTATTTTTTTGCTCGCCTCGTATTTAGATTTTTTTAGATTTTTTAAAATTTATCGAATGAGGAAAGAAAAATGTTAATTAAGATTTATGCTAATTTCGTCTCGATCAATTTTTTTTAATACGAATGTTATTAACGTAATGATTGTAAAAAGATTATGAATCTTAGACAATTATTTACAATTACATTATTTCGAGTGATTCATCGTATCACGAGTTTACTAGATTTGTTCAATGTACACTTAATTTTTTTTATCGCGAGACGTGATTCGATGAAGAAACGATTTTGAAACGGGAGACAATGAGAGAAATGAAAGTTTTTTTATTCGCTGCACGTACGAGATCTGTCAAATTTTTAGAAGGCATGCGCTGACTGTAATGTTCGGAGAAACGGAGGACACGTCGAGGTGCTTCAATTTCCCGATCGATAGCACTTACGAACTTTTCTTCTGCAATTTTCTTAAATCGGCCGAATTAGAAATTTGCAACGATATCCGGGAATCGTCGAAATCTTTCGTTGGATCGTTAACTTATTACGCTTTCGTATGGAGAGAATCGGAAAAGTACTTTTGTAACAAATCACGAGAGAGAAAAATGTCCGATAAATTGTCGAGTTATCGAAATTACGCGAAAAAACTGAGGGCATTGCTCCGTTTTTGCGGCTTATGGCCGGCCAGAAAATGGAACTATTTTTCAAATCGTTTATTACCGCTCTTCAACCTCTTCGTTTCCATCACCATGAGCTTCTTCGTCGCAAACTTTTGTCGAGAAAACTTTAGCAAGCTCGATTCGCTGACGAAGGGTTTGGGCCTCATGGGAAGTTTTTTATCAGTGGTGCTGAAGGTACGACGTGCCATTTTGTGACGTTTTCATCGAGAAGACTATTCTTCTTTTTTCTTGAATTTTTATTTTTTATTTTTCGAAAGATTTCCTGTTTTCTCGTCTACGAGAGAGACCTCGCGGACGTTCATTTCACGCTGGAAAAATATTTCAAAGAGTCCATCGACAATCCTGACCTCAAGAGTTCCATTTTTGAGTCACTGGGTACGTTGACGAAATCTTTTCATCTCCTCAGCGTTTTATTGATTGCCGCCACAATGATGTATTGGGTGATGCCGATTGTCTTAATTTTCGTTCAAATGAATCACAACGTCAGTCGGATTAAATATCTTTTGCCCTTTCCTGGAAAAATTCCCTGGACCTTCGAGGGCGGCGGTTTTTTTTACTGGGTCCATTACGCATGGGAAGTAATCGCAGCGATGTTCCTCGGTTGCGTAACTTGCAGCGTTGATTCTCTTTTCGCTTATTACGTGTTTCAAATAAGCGCAGTTTTGCGCCTCATGTCACATCGCATGAAAAGTCTCAGCGACTCCGATGATAATTACAACGACGTTTTACGCGATTGCGCCACGAAACACCGAGCCATCCTCAAGTGTCGTAATCAACTTCAGATTATTTACGGACCCATCGTCCTCTGGACGTGCTTAACGAGCGCAGTCATATCCTGCTCGCTCATTTTTCAAGCTTCTCAGGTACGAATCTCAATTGACAATTAATCATAAAATCGAGATGGTATTTGTTACGATTATTTTCCTCTTATTTATGTAATTAAAGTAAATTTTGCACTTGATATACATACGATGTTAATTTTTAGACAAATTTGAAGACAATATTTATAAAAACATTTTTCGATTATTTTTTTTCTAATTTTCACCTTAAAAAAAATTTCAACTTGATAATTTCATCATCAAGGAAAGTTAAATAAAAAATTTGCCAGTGCACAAATAAAAAATAAATATAAATTTGTTGGTGTTGCACAAATTTAAAAAAATTAAAAAATTGTATTAGATTCGCCACTGGACCATAGGACATGCAATTCTTCTCACAGCTTACATCTCACTGAAGTTACTTCAGGCTTTGATATACGCTTGGTACGGAAGTGTCCTCACGGCTGAGGTTCGTGAACTCTGAAATTTTCGGATAAATTTATAGATTTGAAAATATATATGGCTTTTTTCTCATGGGAATAACAGAGCGAGCAATTTCGAGATGCTGTTTATAGCAGCGGCTGGCCCGGGTCGGGCAACAAATCGTTCATGAATAATATTCTAATTATGATGAATCACAAGCCGATATTCATTTCGGCATGCAAATTTTTCGTTGTATCTACCGACATGTTCGCTATGGTAAAGAATTTGAATTTTACCAATTATTTTAAATTTTATGAAATTAGGATTAATCGACTGTATGAATCATCGTTTTGACAGATCCTCAATACGACGATATCTTACTTCTTTTTGCTGCAAACTATAGACGAGAGCAAGTGACTTATCCACGTTTCCATGTCAATTTTCATAGAATATTTATAAACTTTTCTAATTTATTTAATTTTCATACTCTCATTCAACAACACTCTTAAAATTCAACTAAAAAATTACATCTAAAATGTAAAAATAGTTTGTAAGATTATGTTTTTATCAACATTTGTATATTTTTAGTTATAATTTATTTACTCGATTTTTGAGTAACATTTTCGTATAATTATTTTTTCCGTATAAATTTCTACATCGTAGATTTCTCATTTCCTGTACAGATATCCGTTCATTCTTTTCCTCCGACTTTTTATTTCCTGCTAGTTTTTCCTTGATTTGATTGTACACTTGAGTGAATGGGGATTTTTACGATTCTTCTCGATTCTTTTGTATGTGTTAATTTTGTATTCGTATGTGTGTAAATATCGATATTTTTCATTCCATTCCTCTGTATTCCTTTTTTTGTAATATTTTTCCTTAGGAAATTAAATTTTTTTCCTTCCTCCACTTCATTTCACTAATTAATTCCTGTTCTGATTTCACTTCATCTCTGAGTCAATAATTCTCATTTCCCCTTTAAATTTTTGGCTATCTTTTCCTTCTCATTCCTAATATCTGTAATACGTCGATAACGTCCCATCCTCCCCATTTCATTTATAAAATATATTTTATCAATAAAAAAGAAGAAAAATAATTGAACGACCAAAACGATCATAAAGTTTTGGCAAAAAGCACTCACAAGACCTTTTGATATTTTTTCTTCTCGTGACCAAGGACGAAATCTCCTTGAACTGGATTCGCCCAGCGACAGAATCCTTTTTCGGAGATACTCGTAAAAAAAAAGGATGGAAGAAAAGAATCGTGCTCTTCGGCAGGCGAATAAATTTTATCGACGTCGAATCGATAGAGTCTTTTTACTTACAAATGGAATGTGAGGAAATATAAAAATAGTAAACGTTTGTGAATAAAAAAAAGAAAAAATTAGAGATAGAGAGAGAGAGAGAGATATGAATTTTATTAAAGAGCGAAAGAGAAAGAGAGAGAGCGCGATAGGGAAAAGAGCCGACAAATTTAGCGTAGGAAATACGATGCGATATTTATGATAAAAATTGCAAGACCAGCGATTGATGCGATACGTATACATATACCTGCATATCTACACGTATACCAGGTAGACGAAAAAGAAAGCGAAGCCGGAGATGATATTTCCGAGGCACGCGACGACCTCGATGCTGCCTCGAACGACGCCTCCGAACCCCTAGATTTCATTCCACAGGGGTAGTATTCACTCGGAGCTCGACAAGACCAACACGCTAGAGTTGAAATATCGTCGCTCTCGCACATAAGCTCGTGACACTCGGAAGAAATAAATAAAAATACGTACATTTAAGATTTTGACACTTGTCATTTCGAGATTGACGTTTGAGATATTTTTTATTAAATTAATTAAAAATCCGCGATGATTCTCGCGGAATTCACAAATCTCGAGTCTCGGGTAGAGGACGATGGACCGAGGGGAGTCTTTGAACTTCCGGAGAAACCGGAAGTCGCTTTGGATTTCGAGAAGAAGGAAGAAATGTCGATCGAGACGGACGACGAGGACACACCTCGATGGAGAACGAATCTTTTTGCTCTCTATGCTAGAGTCTTTCGCGTTATGCTCGCGAAGTGGCGAGAGAGGATGGAGCGCGCGAACGAGGAAGAGAAAATCCGGGAGCTCGACGAGCTCATACTGCCGAGCAACGAGGAATGGAGATATCAAGTTTATTACCGACTCGTTGATCTGCAACGTGAAATCGATCTCGGAATAGCTGAGAATGCACTGAGGTAAATGAATAAATAAAAAATATTTCATTCTGATTTTCCTATATGCGATACAACGAACAGTAATTTTACGAAGAAACTTCACATCTGATCTCTCTTTTGTTTCTCTCAAATTTAAATCCACGTAAATGGCAAAATGTCATCAGTCCGGGCGAAATATTTCGCCGAAAGAAATAAAGCGATGGCTTGTTTCTTGATCGCTGAAAAAACGAGTCACATTTATCCCTTGACGAAAAGTTTATTTTCCCAATAAAAAATCTGTATCGGAGATTGAGCAAAAAAAAATTTGTACGAAGCGCAACGGAGCAGCCGGAAGTCGAGAAGAAGCGGAGGATGTCGTGGGAGTGGGAACCGGAAAACAGGGAATATCCTATGAGACCGAAAAGCGGAAATGTCGATTCGTCGATGATAACGTTGGCATCAGCGATAAACGACACAAACGGCTCGATGACCGAAGCCTGCGTCGAGCCAGGATGGAGGATCGGTGACATAATCCTCGCCGCGCAAGTTCTTCAAGGAGACGCGACGCGTTATCGGGACGAGGCGGAAATGCGAAGAGTTTTTGGTCTCGTTTACGACGTGCTGCGATGTGAGCTCGTTTTATACTCGAATTTTCTATGCATCGAGATATTGTGAGATAAATGGGAAGATTTTATTGTTCGAATCTCGTGTAGATAAGCAGATTCTGAATCAAGCTCTCCAGGACGTTGGATTCTGGTACAGGTACAGCGAGCACGAGAAACGCGAGAGAATAGTTTGGCTGCTCTTGTACGATATGCAGGGGAGAAAATTCTCTCGTCGTCAGGATGCGGCTCTTTTGGAAAAAAGGGAGCGAGCTTTTCGCCGTGCTGGGATTAAGGACATTGAGAATGCTCTGGTCGAGACGAGGACGAGATTGGCTGCGAGTGTTTCTCGTTTGAGGATCGGTGGCTCGGCTCTTGCTCTAGGTGAGAGAAAAAAAAATTTATTTTGATAATTTGACGATGAAAGAGCGAATTTTTATTTTTTATTTTGGTGGTTCGGCTCTTGCTCTAGGGGAGAGAAAAAATTCTATTTTGATCATCTTACGATAAAAGAGCGAATTTTTAATTTTAATTTTGGTGGGTTGGCTTTTGCTCTAGGGGAGTGATAAATTATATTTTGATCATTTTACGATGAAAGAGCGAATTTTTATTTTTTATTTATTTTTTATTTGAAAATTAGATGAATTGTTGCCGATGCATCTTCGTACCGCAGAAGGGGTTAATTGGGGCGAAGAAGGAGCCTCCCTTGCTTCCGGTTGGGTAAACACGATAAAGATTCCAAGCAAGGCGGAATTTATCGGCGAGATGGCAAAGCTGGAACTTCGACTATGCGCGAATTGCAACGAGACCGAGCTCGACGAGGATCACTACGTCTTTGATCCTATCTGTCCAAAAGTCGTCAATCTACACGACAAGGCTAGAGAAAAGTTGGCGATGTCAGATCTCGTTACCAGCCACAGATTTATTTTTCTGGTATACGAAAAATATCTTAAAAAATAATTCATTTCAAATTCGATTTTTATTGTCTTCAATTTTCATGGGTTTTTTAAAAAAACAATTCAATTAAAATGTAAATTTAATTAAAAGGAAAGATCAATGTGCCTTGGAGCTGCGGCTCTTGCTCAAACGATCCGTTGTGGTCGTCTCTGCGGTCCAATCGTATTAACTCATTCAATAGCTCCGCGTCATACGGCTTATCTAGCAGGATTGATAGCGGATATTGAGGATGCTGGGAGACTACTGGCTTTTGGAACCGGCGACAAGCGTCATCAGTACGAGGATTATCTCGCAAAGCTTGGCCTAACGACGCAACAGTGTCGCGTCTTTTCGGAAAGGTTTTCATAAAAAATAATATAATTATACAAAATATTAAATAATTACTCAAATAACGTGATAAAAATCGTTCACTTAAAAAAAATTGCACTCTCTAAAAAATGTTAAATAAAAGTTTAATACAATTAATTTAAGTAAAAATGTAATTAATTCTAATTAAAAAAAATTAAATATTTCCAGATACGTTTCTCCTCCGCCACTTGCGGAATTAGAAAGAGCAACAGTCGTCCTCTCGCCTCCACCGTGCAGTTACACCGGTGTGAAGGACGTCGTCGACTTAGCAGTAGCTCGTGGCGGAGACACAGCACTTTTGGAAACTTTGACGAACATCGATATCGAGGTCGATCAACCGAAAGCTCTTCTGACGGAACAACTAACGACGCTCAAGTACGCGCTGACCAGACCAAACGTCCAATTACTCATTTATGAAGCTCACAGCATCCTTCCCTCGGAGACTTTCGAAATGGTTAACCAGGTCACCCAATACGCGAACCAAATGGCAACTGACAAGTACTCTCGTGAGCATCCGGTGAATAAAAACAATCGAAGAAATCACGGAAAAGATTTTATCGCGAATGCTTATTATTATAAAAAATAAATCTTTCGATCTTTATTTTTTTTGTCTTACGTTTAGCCAAAGAGAATAAAATCGCCTGGAAAAGAGCCCCCGGGTAAAAGTGCGAAATCCTCGAAAAGTGGAAAACGCGGTCAATCCCAGGAACAGAAAGCCGATTCCCAAGAGGAACGACGAGTCGAGGAAGAGGAAGAAATGGCAACAGCGGAAATGGAGGTAATTTTTTTTAAATATAAATTTAATTTCCATGATTTTTGTAATTTTTTAAACATTTATTATCGACTCTCGGTAGGTTCCTGATAGCGATATCTTCGAGATCGGTTCTCCAAACGATCTCTACGGTACCGATTCCGCAAAATGGCTCAACGAGGGCTGCTATCTGGCCGTCATAAAGAGAAAAGAGATGATGCAGTTCAATTCACTTTTTATGATCAAAGTCGCGGAGTCGAAAGGACTTTTTGGCGATCCGTCGAAGCAGCGAGAGTTACCGAAGGAGGAGAAAATTTCGCCGGTCAGACAAGGATCGTTGAACTCGAGCAGAAAAGGATTCAAGCGTCCAAAGGTCCATATTTTGATCAGAAATTATATTATAAAAAAAAGAACAAATTCAAATATTTTCTTAATTTTCCATTTTTTTTATAATTTATATAAATTGTAAAAATTTTTTTTTTTCAGATCCAGGTCGACAGAATCGCCGCCGCGACTCACTCGTCCACCCTGCGATCGTTCCGAGCTCGCAAGAAGGAGAAAGATCGCGACAGGACTCCGTGTCCGCGTCACGCTCACCGTGTCACTCAGGACGAATTGATCTCGAGGTCTCAGGTACGTGAAGCGAAGCGTCGCGACGCTCGTCGCTGGTGGGAAGAATCCGCGCAATTTTTACTGCACGCTGCCACATGCAGCTCGTGCAAATTTCGTCTATTCCACACCGATCCTCGGACGAGGAAAATTATTTATCCCGCCTACACTCAGGATATCGTGTTCGAAAATATCGACGAGCAAATCGAGACCCTCGCGTCCGATCGTTTTCACGCGAAATCAAAAACTCCATCCCCGAATCCGTATTTCACTCACAAAATCGTTCTCTCCAACATGTTCCACGACAATCTGCGAGCTCTTACGAGGAGACATTTCAAAGAAGCTTCGGCTCTCATTCGAAAACTTTAGATCGCGAGATTAGAGATTTTTATTTTTTTTTATCTTCCAACATTTAACTGCTGTTTGTTACCAGGGAAATTATTTTTTTACGATCCTCGAGGAATGCGGTAATTTCTTCCGAGATATACGAAGAATCCAATGACAGAGGGAGGACAAAAAATGGGATTAAAAGGAGTTCATAAAATATTATACGATTTTTTTTGTGTCGCGTGTGCTGATATTCTTTTCGGAATGCGAACTCTTAGCGCTCGTGTTGTTCGGGCGTCTCGACGTCTCATGTATGTTACAACGGGGGTAAGAATTTATATCGCGTGATCTCATGGTGATTCGAAAAGGAAACTGTTATAACTCTCGATTGCAACCTCATTTTTGGCACTCGTAACACTCTCCTTCGAGCTCTTTTTTTATTCTTGTCAACCAAATATATTTCATTCTCGCACTATCGTGAAATATATTCGTGCATCATATTGTAAATATAATTTATTACACGCCGAGTTTCAGATCATACAAATAATTCTCAATTGAGTATTGTGGAGAATTTGAAGAAAAAGAAATTTGAACGCGAGATATTCAAAAAAATTTTGAATTATTTAAAAAATAGAGAATTTTTTTTTCTTGGTTTAAAATTTTGAAAAATACTAAAAAAGTCAATCGGTGGATAATAAATACTCATTTCCTCACACTTAGTAAACTCGCGTGCCCGGCAACAGTCGCGGAAATGATAATAATCGGGCCAATTCATTCAGGGCGACTTCCGCAGAGAATGTAAATTGTCCGTCCGCCTACTCGGAGTGCAAGTTTACATAGCATGATATTCCGTACTCATTTTTCTCCCAGTCCTCTTGCTGATAGCAATCTCTTGTATATAAATATAGTGATATAAGAATCATAAGGAAATTGTTTTAAAAAATCTACGATTAAGAGAGAATGATGGGTTGCGCTTAACAATGTTCAGGACTCAATTTTACTGTCATTTGAAGGACAATAAAAAAGATAAATGAAAAACTTTTCTAACAACGGTTCTAAAATAATTTTTGATCCTTCTGTAGAATCCCGATTTTCCAAGTTCAATCGATTTTCCTGGAACGTCATCCCTCGAATCCAATAAGTTAATGTCATTCCTGGATGAAAATGATCGAAAATCGAGTGCGGGTTCGATCCGATCAATTTTCCAGGAAAAATCTTTAAGGAAGGTGAGTCAATTCCTGTTTTTTAATTTTTTGGCTTTTATTCAATCAATTAAAAAATCGTTCTCAGGATTCCAATGTCCTGTTTTCGAGCGACGAAGAGTCAAGCCTGCTTCGAACGTTTCCCTCGAGAAAAACTTCAGATTTGGGAAATCGGAAAATTTTGAGTATTGAGAACACTAAATCTAGCACATTCAGTTTTGGTTACGGAGCATTGGCATTGGCGAATGCAACGCAGAAAATTCCTTTAATTAACGATTACTCTGAGATATCTGGTCTTGAACGTGACAAAGAAAATGCATGGCAAACGAAAATAAAGGAAGAAAAATGGCCTGGTCTTGAGATAAAAAAGTCTCGCTTGTATCATCCCGGAGGCTCTCTGCATTTCAGTAGACAGGATATTCCAATTAATTCGTCGTCAAATGGAAATAATAATAATAATATTTACCCTGGAACCGGAAATTCCGCTGCGACCTCTCATAATAAATCACAAAAACAATAATATACAAAAAAATTAAATTGGTAAATTATCAACAATTTTTTTAAAATAAATTTTCATCACGCGTTTATTTACTATTTTTTTAGTTAATTTTTATCAAAACTGTGAAGAATAATTTTTGACAATTTTCCAAGACGACTTGTCAATCACGTTCGACATTTTTCCTACGAAGAAACCAAATGCGAGCCAAGAAAGATAAGAAAAAAAATGGTATCGATATTTCGCACGAAACATGCGTTTGAAATTTCGTTTTGTCGTTTTTCGAAATTTTCTCAATACGGAAGAAACGCAGGAATCTTTTCGAAAGCAGATGTACAATATTTTAGTTAAGGACCAAACGCTTTTTGCAAAAGAAATCGAGCCCAGAACGGCTCCGACGAAGGTCAAGTGACTCGAGACGAAGTTCGCGTATCTTCCGAAATTTTCTGACACGCGAAGATATTGTTGACTCAATAATTTTGCGAATTTAAGAGAGACGAGACTGAGGCTCTCAAAAATATGAAAAAAATGAATTAAAATGACGTTGAGACAATGAGAAAGTGAGATGAGAGTCACAAAACGAGAGATACAAGAAAAAAAAACTACCGAAAGGACAATTAGGCCCATTAAGAGGTCGACCTTGGACGTTCCATCTTTCATTTTTGCTCTCATCGTCATTTTTTCTTCGCACGATTTACTCAGAGTCTCCAGATATTTAAGAATCTCCGCGCGATCGAAATCGCTTATCTTCATTCTGTAATCATCTTTGATACGATTTTCCAAGATATTTTCACAAGTGTCGATCTCTGTCGATTCGTTCTTTAACGTTTTAGTAAGAGTCTTGGTCACTTTATCTTGTAATTTTTTTTTCGGAAAATTTTCCACTGCGAGACTTCTATCTTCTGCGGTTTTGATTTCTTCCCATCCTCTTACGGAAGACGAGCAATTTTTCAAACTACAAATATCAGCGACTGGATAATCCCCGATCAAAGTAGAAAAAGAAATATCTTCACGTATAAGTTTTGCATTATTAGCTCCACCTCTGCACCGCTTTTCGACATAACCTGCAAAGATAAAACAAAAAAAAGAAAAAAATACGATGTAAAATTTATATCTTCACATTTTAAGCAGAGTGTGCAATTTAAATTTTTATTTCTCACTATCGCAGTCGCATTTACACATCGTCACATATTCAGTGATTGAGTCTTCGATGTTTCCACAAGTACTACAAATCTGCGAGTCTCCTTGACCGAATCTTCCATAATCAAAATTTTCGAAATCATGACCTAAACACGTGGACGATGCAAAAGTCGACTCGTAGGCATTGCAATTCTCGCAAAAGTATCGATGAGATATGCGAGTTTCGCAGCAAACACAACAGGAACACTCGGAAGTATCAATTTCTTCATGGGAAGAAATAGTTAAGACTTCCGTTAGGTCTTTCGTTTTTTCTTTTTCTATTACAGTTTTTGTACGCTCTTCCGTTCCTTTGCAAATTGAGCAACAACCGCTCTAGGTGAAGAAAAACTCAGTTTTGTTACAATAATATGAAAAGATTAGAAATTAATATTTTTGTACCTTTTCTGCGTGCAAAAGAAGATGATTTTCGTTGTCTGAAGAAATATCGCACTCATCATCTCCACTATGACAACACTCGAGCTCTTCGGAAAGTGCTAAAGTCTTGTTTGTGATTTCTTCACGATTTTTCTGTAAATCTTTGAGATTCAGACAGAGTTGTCGACTGTAAGCCTCGAGCTTTGATATTTTTAGTTTTAAATCGCTCTTCTTGTTTGTTGTTCCTAAAACGGTGTAGAGCTGAGGAAGTTCACTGCTGATGCTCATCCCGTCCACAGGTTGGTCGTTAGGATCTAACTTATTTACACTCGCTTTTTCTATTACATTTTTATAATTCTCGTTCGCCATAAAAGTGTTTTCCTTAGGCACATAAAAAATTTATCGATTTCATCATACTTTGTTTAAATGGATTTTTAATCCATCATAAATAAACGATTTTAATTGCGCGACTGTCAAAAAATTAGTAGCCGGCATATCAGATACGTCAAAAAATATTTTATGGAGTTTTCGACTCTCGACAACTTCACGTGATTCGCGAAATAAACATACGTACAGGTTATGCACTCCACGTTTCCTCGATTCGTTGACGTTCAACAATAGAAAATTTTACTAAGTACTCGGCTTTTCAAAAAGCAAAAAATGTCGAATCTTCAGAATAGTCAAAACTGTCAATTCTTCGTAAAACGAAAAAAACGATTCTGCCGTATGACAGTGAAGAGTGGAAATCGTTTTTGCGGTGAACACTTGTCTCAAGACAGCAACGAAAAAGAAAAGAGTTTGAATTCGAAATCAAAAAGAATTTCATGTCCAATTGATTCAACTCAGTGAGTAATCGATCTTTTTTTACTCATAATTTTTATAATGTGAAAATATGAAAATGTGGAGAAGGTTTTCAGTACGTGTTACGAGGCAAAGCTGGCTCAACATTTGAAAGTGTGCAATGCAAAGAAACTTGCCGAAGCTCAACCATCATACATTGTCAAAGGGATTAATCTTGGAGACATCACAGAAGGCGAACCTGTGCGCATTCCTCTACCAGAACTTGATCAATCCGTGATTGACGCTGTTGTAAAAAAAATTGAAGTTGCATACGGTAAGTATTTTGAGACAAAAAACTGAATAAGCATTTCATGTTCCTTAAAAATATTTTCATGTTTTTCAGAGAGATTACCACCGATCGATACAGAAGTATTAAATGAAGAAATTCTTGAAAAAGAACTGTCAAATGAGTTGTACGGATCTGGGTTGAAAAAGCATTTGCACCAAAACGCATCTCTGTTGGCACATTTGAAAAACGCTCATCTCGACAGAGATCAAACATGTTTTATAGAATTTGGAGCCGGTAAAGGTAAACTGACATACTGGTTAGCTCAATCTATAGTTGGAAAACTTGATTCCACTGTACTGTTGGTGGATAGATCGAGTCATCGTCATAAAAACGATAATAAATTAAAGAATGAAAAATGCTCAATTAATGTATCGCGTATTCGAGCTGACATTGCCGATTTGCGGCTGAGAGACGTTCCCGAAATCCGGCAAGTTAAATATGTTGTTGGAATCGCTAAACATCTCTGTGGAGCAGCCACGGGTCAGTATTTAAAATTTTTTCTAATTCTTCATTTCACCTATTCAATTAGAAAATTATTAAAAATACATTTTTCAATTTTTTTGACAGACTTGACAATAAGATGTCTTCTGGGACTCGTACACGACGATCCAGCAATCCGTGTCATTGGTCTGATCATAGCATTTTGTTGTCACCATCGTTGTGAATATTCCTCGTACGTCGGTAAAAGATTTTTAGAAAGTTGTGGTTTTGATAAAAAAGATTTTCCAATCTTGTGTAGCATTGCAAGTTGGGCCACGTGCGCAACGGGAAAAAATCGAAATGCGATTGTTGACGACAGTGAAGAAAGAAAGAAGAAAATTGAGGAACGCGAATGCGTCGGACGTAAAGTAAAAACGCTTTTGAATTGGGGTCGAATACAATACTTGGAAAATTTTGGTTTTTCTAGTAAACTCATTTATTACACGACATCCGACGTTTCTCTAGAAAATATGGGTATGATTTCTGTTGTGAGAGATAACTAATATTTATTGTAAAATAACTAATAAATGATTGTTACTTTTATAATTGAAGAACTTTTTTCATGCCATGTGCTTTTCGCGATTTTATGTTTATTTGTTTATCGAGTCCATCTGTTGATGCATCTGCAATAAAGCGACACGATTGGTTGGGTGCTGGCGGTGCTTACGGTTACGCATCGTCCGCTGTCGCTTATCCCCACTTCATACGGACGCCGCCCCGCCCATTACAAGTGCATTATTAAACCTCCAAACATTCCATATCGTCAAAAGTCGCGTTAATGATCGAAAAAATACATTTTTTTTGTTTGAGAGTGTCCAAAAATTTTAAAAGAACGCCAGTCGATGTGAAGAAGTAAAATTGGTTTACAGAATCGTCGAGAAAATACGTTTACTCCGATTTATATGGTACGTACATGTTTAACCCCTTCAACTTTCACAAAATCAAAGTTACTGAATTGCGTCCGTATTTTTTATAAATTGAAAAACTCTAAATTTTTCGTGGCGTTTTAAATTAAAACATCTTCAAGTTTATGAAAAAAGTTTTAATTCTTTTTGTTGACAAATCGTGAGCGAGCGGTCGGTTTAACGTGCATTTACTTTGTCGCGTGCCACGCCTCTGACCAAACCCTAATTCTACTTTACGCCTAATCGTAATTGTTTATTCACACAATGGGACAATTTTTCTATGTTTTTTCTTTCTGTCTCTCTTCTTATTTCCAGAATTGAGTGTATGGAAAAGAAAAAAAACTTGTTCAGAGGCAAAAGAATCAAACAAACAAAACGAAAATGTCTAATGCATTAGACAATCAAGATTCATATATGAATAACACGTACTATGTGAAACCAATCTACGGTGATTTCACTCCATTCTACGTTGCCATCACCATCTGTTCTCTGTTAGGTGGCTTTCTGTTTATCCTCAACATTGTATTCTGCTGGTGTTCTGACCATCGTGAATATTGGCAGGATCGTCACACAGGTAGGATCTTAACTCCTACTCCGTTACAATAATCTATAAATTTCAATTTCAAAATAAAATTGCTATTTTTACAAAAAAATAACATTTGTTTTAGGAAATCGCTGGATACAATCGTTGTGGGTAGTGACACCTCACAAGACTCCGCCATTGGATTTAACCGAACTCGAAGGAAGAATTCAACTCACGGAGACTCAGTATTCTCAATCGAACCTGTACTATCCTCAGCCTGAGACTGGACACGACGAGGCTCATTACCCAGAGCCAGAAACCCATCAATCTCAAGATTACATGGAATTGCAGAAGCGAGAGAGTGACATTTGAGGAGCAAGAGATTATTATCCGTAATTCAAAGAATCAATCGTACAAATAATATTCTCAAAGACTTTGAGAATCAATCAAATTATCAAGAAAGAAAGTAAAGATGGGTTTACACGTGTTTTGGCCGGCAAGTGCCTGTATAACGCTTTTCGTTGTTGGCGTTATTATGGTAATCCTCAAATACGGCGAACGTATTTGTGGACGCAGAAGCTTGCGGCAGGTGTACACGAAAGATTGGGAAGCGATGGAAGACGCCGCGTATACTCTCGAAATTTCGGAATCCGTTGCTTGAATATTTCATCGAAATTCAAGACACGTTTGCCTTGATCGCGTGAGACCGTTCATTCATAAATGTGTATTACTAGTTTTCTAATGATTATTCGATAGTTCATCACCTAACACAGACCATCAATAATCAAATAAGATCTGAGTACCAAAATTATATAAAAAATTTTCGCAGGAATTTATAAAATTCACTGCTAACAATCTCGAAATATCGGAATCCGTCCCTCAAATTTTTCACCGAAATTTGAAACACACTCTTCTTAATTGCATAAGGCAATTCATACATATATACAAATATATATTTAGTTTTTTTAATTTTTCGAAAATTTATAATTAACAAGGACCGTTACCAATTGAATAAGACTTGGGTACCAAATTTACTCAAATATGTTTCGCAGGAATTTAAAAAAATAACGCCAACACAACCAACTTAGTACAAATATGAAATAGATATGATTTGATGTCTGACCAAAGGGAACGCGGCGAGTTCGTCGATAAACTTCCCTTAAGAAAACTTAGGACTCGTTATGAAATTTTATAATTAGGTGTAGTTTAAAAAGCGCCCAAGTGCTGCCATTAAGTTTAGCGAAAAAAATGATCCGTCCACTTTCATATTTTTTTACACTTTTATGCAATTTTGCATACTTGAATCTCAAGGATGTTTTTGTATCAAACGATTTTATATCTTTAATGAAGCTTTGTACCGTCCAATATTTGTAAACAAAAAATATACACGTATTAAAACTAAAGGTACTTTATTTACCGATTTAAAAATCCATATCTAATACGGAGAAAACTTTACGTTCATCTTAAATGTAATTTTAATTTTTATTGACAACATTGCATTCTTTTTAAAATTATTGTTACACGTGTAATGGTTACACCTTTTCTTTAATACGCAAGTAGATACATTATACAAGATTTTCTGTTTCTTTCCTTTTTTTAGAGTATTTTAATCGTCAGTACAGATGAGTAAAATTACCGACACTTGCGGCTCGTAACATAGTTTTTAGTTTTCTTTTTTTTATCGTGAATCCAACATCAGACGAATTTGACGAGTCGCCGATTGGAAATACATTACGAATTTTTCGTACAAACGTGAAATCGTCGAAACTTTCTAAGTAAATGCGGTTCCACGATAACAATCGAGAACATCCCATTCGTCACGGTAACTTGTAGAATCCCTTCTATTTTTTTTGTATTTTTGGCAATTCGTTATTGTGCGCCCATCCCTTGTCGTTGTGTATACTTAAATTCTCCACGGCTTTGCATTTTTCATTCATTTTTCTTTACCAAATTATGGCGAGATACCGTCTCGAATGAGATTTTTTCCGGTAGACAGATACGTCGATGAATATAAAAGTTTACAGTGAAAATCCGAGTAATTGTGACTACGAATGTTTTTTTTTGTATTTTCTTACTTTTGTTTCTAAATACATCACGGTTTCTTTCGAGGAAAAATCTAAATTCGAGGATATCTAGATTACCATTCTCAGATTACTATCTCTCAGCAGAAATGTGAAAAATCTAGTTTTCTTTTGTCAGTTACATTCGACGAGGAAAAATTCAGCAGGACTGTACTCTATCGTAGGATCATTATCATGGGTGAAATAAAAGTAAATTGCACGACATGGGTCAACGAAGGAAAGAAAAATGAAGATAAGGTTTCGAAGGGATTGATTCTACACCTCAAGTGCAATTGGAAGAATCAGATTTTGCCCATTTCTGCGATCGAATCGAAGGGCTCATTCTAAAATACACCCTCTATTCTATTATTTTGAAAAAATCTGACAAAACATATGTCCCACCGATGGCACGAATAAAATTGCCAACCTCATTTCTCCCTTTTTTTCGTTTCTCTTGTCATCTATCATGCTATGTTACAATGCGATAAACACACCGAGAATCCAGTTTTTAATCGTTTATAACTACGTAAAGAGGTAAAGCACGAGAGAGATATACAATCTATTTTCAAAACGTTTTTCAGTAGACGTTCAACGATAATGAGTCAAATTCGAAAATGGATACTATTTGCTCAAACATTTTTCAAACTGCTTTCTTCTTCCTTTGATTACGAGCTGTCCCATATCTCTGATCAAATTTTACAGTACAGATCTAACGATCTATCGGTCTTATGTATCTAAAGCCTTAATGTACGCGCGTTTACGATGATATGGTGTTTGTATGTAAATTACGTTTTTATTTATTCTTTCGTATTTTGAGTCCATAACGCGTTTTTATCTCAAATGAGGAATAAGGTAAGTTTCGTCTCTAGACTCGTGTCTCTGTATGGCTCAACATAAATGCGTCGCAGATCAACTGTCTCCTTGTTTTTGTCTTTTTTTTTGTTTATAGTCGACAGATTTCAATGTTTCATGCAAGTCAAAGACTTTCCGGACTGCATTCATCTTTCTTTGCTTCTCTCATTGATAGGGAGAGGATATTTTTTTTGCTTACAATATATTTTGAAAAGAATTTATCACGCTCCCTCCACACCGAGTCGGCGAAATGAAAATCTTCCTTTTTGTTACTTGGTGTCTGGGAACGATTTGCGCAAATTGATTATTTCACTTTGATTCTTATGCTCATTGGTGATGCGTCGAGGAAAACTATCACGCTCATAAATTTTCAGCGATCATCTCGTTTATCTCCGTTTAAGTTTAAATGAACATATTAGTTTCTCTTTTACTTTTCAAACGATACGCGATTATCTCGTTTCAATCGATCGCTATTTTATCCTAATTATCGTGGAACAACGAACGTCAAATCGTCAAAAAGATTTACACCGAGTTTTTGTTAAGTATTCTTCATTTCCATTTATTCTTTTAAAATGCTTAATTAATCGTATATTTTGCTCTTCTTAAATGCAATGTTCATTAGATAACGACGAACGTTATGTTCCTTCTTTTTGTGATAAGACAACACACAATTGAAAAGTTCATTATCGTCTGGAGAAAGAGCAACGTTTGGCCACAGAAAAAAAATGCAAGATTCTTATTCGTACTTGACATCATATCCAGTAATCAACAAAGATTTCACGATTATATAATCGATTATTGTACAGTATGTAACGTAGCTTCGGAGGATCAGGTGGGTAATCGTTTTGCGCGTTCTCTACAATTTTTTAATCACACGACACTTTGTGCTCTGCGACTCTATAAACCTGACCGGAAGTCTGCGTTATATATAGAAATTCACTCTTGTTTTCTTCTTATCTTCTTCTCTCTTTTGTGTGTGCGTGTCTGTGTGGGCGTGTGTTTTTCGTTTTCCTTTTTTGTTATGATTCGTGGAGACAGAAGGATTTTTTATTTCATTGCCGATTGTGCCTGAGAGAGATAACCAGTTCCGCACTTCTCCTTATCGTATCCTTTTAATCTTACGATCGCGAAAAATGCGTGTAGAATTTGATGATACTCCTATAGACCTCTTACTGCTTTCCAGTCTTCTTGTTTGATCGATCACCTGAAGGAAAAAAAATTCATTGAAAATTGCACAAATTTAAAATATTCTTATCTAATTAAGTTTTAATTAAAAATAATTTATGAGGATATTGTCTGGACGAACCTTTATTCGGTTTTTTGGTATTGTTTTCCGATTTACACTTCTTCGTGATACGACGAGATTGCTCGCAGGTTGGATCACTATTCGGCTTCAGGGTGTCGACTCGTGTCATCGTCTGATTCACGCATCCGCTAAACGTGCCCTTTTCGTACCGACACGCTGCTCCGCCAGCGACACATGTAATCACACAAAATATCCTTATTATTTTACAAAATTCTCAGCATAAATGAGAAATTAAATTTTCCTTGATGAAGATGATAACTATCTCGAGTTGAAAATTAAAAAAATATAAAATAAATGTATCTCAATTTTTCTTACTTTTGTCTAAATAATATTGAACTGTTTACACGATTTGTCGCGAGAAATAACGTTTTCATTGATAAATAATTTGTGTTGATAATAATAAAACTGATAAGTTGACCGAATTAAATTTTTTTCTGACACTTCCCACGTTCCTTGTAATATTTTTTTGTATTTGTAAATGATTTTGCCCTGTGCGTACAATTCGTCCCACGAAATGAAATTCCTTCCACCAAAAATTATAAATACCCCCAGTTAAAATATAAAAAATAGAAAAAAAATGATGGTCGTTGTTCTTACATTTGCGATGACGGCTAGTACCTTTTTTGCATTTCTTCTGAATGGTCTTGTTCTTTTCGCACGATTGTTCACCCTTTTTCAGCGTTAAGCTTCGAGTTCTCAGGTTCGTCTTCGAATCGCACTCCGACCATGGACCCTTAACGTATCTGCAGGATGCCGCACTTCCGGAAGCTAAAAAATAAAACAAAAACGAGATATCACTTTTTCGCTCTCTCGCTCTTCCTATTTTTTTTCTTTCGAGCTTTTGAAATGACGCTTCTGCCATAATTTAATTAGCATATGTTATCCAGTACATAGTTTTGTATACATAAATAAATAAATACATATAATATATAATGCATAGAGGACTCAAACGGAACAAAGCGTATCGCTTTATATTGATTACCAATATTGCCCGCGGATGAGAGGTACAGAAAGAGAATCAAGAATATTAGCTTTGAATGCGCGCTGAAAATGTACTTGATTGCTTCTCGATGCATAAACTTCCATTATGTTCTTTTGTTTTCCCCTTTTATTACGCTCTTTTCGCTATTATTGAAATCTCAATGAATTCCAGAAATAAAGCAGAAAGGGCAGAAGGCAGATCTTTGTGCAGACGTGAGCGAGTAAAATAATTGAATAATCAATTCAATAAATGTATATACATGTGTTTTTTGTACCGCGCTCTTTGGTACCGCGGACCGTTCGAACGAGAACTTCCTTGTCGTCCTCCTCCCAAAGGTCCGACTCTGCCGTTCCCGTTACTGCCGTAAACGCCAGAACGATTCCCGTCACCATTATCAAGCTCCACCACAGCTTCATCCTGAATCTGAAACAATGTGAAACAATGAATAATTTCCAGTAAAAGCCAGTAAAGTCCGTAATTACTCTAATTTCGTATAATATTCAGGATGATATTTAATACTTGAAAATTTCGAGGAAGCGAACTTTTACCAAAGCGATTACACTAACAAATGGCTCATCAATGGATTTTCCGGTTCGTTGCATCCGTTACTTCCGGATTCGATTTCCGCCCGTTCGACGCGAAATGGCTAAAAATACTCCACATTGACGTAACTCGATCAAAATAAAGATAAACTTTGTAAAAGGAGGGTTGGATGGAAAAGTTACAAGCCGGCATACAATGGGAAGCGAGTGAAGAGAAGAAGAAGAAAAAAAAAGTATACGCGCGAGCGTAAGATGCGCGGGCGTGGGTCGATAACGGTGACACGATGCTCCTACGGAGTATCATACGCCAAGAGAGCGTAATAAAACTTGAATACATAATAATAAATAGCTGTGATGGGGTTGGACGTAACTTCTGCCGTGCAAGTTGGCCGCGATGAATAAAGCGCCTATTTAAACTTGAGGACGGACCTTGGTTATGTACATAAAGTAGCGATATACGCGCGTACACTACGGACGTAGTACATGACGCTCACGAGGGATGGCGCTGCGGTAGGGAGTACGAACTTTATATCCGAGCGGTGGAGCTGGCTCCGCTCGTAACGTCAGCGTATCTCGTGTGTGCCCTTTTTACGTACGGGACTAACCAGGCCGGGCCGAGCAGGCGTTGTTAATTAATAGGGAAGTGCAGAGGCGGCGAAATTACACCGAATTTTATATACACGAGGAGCACATCCCTGGTAATATATACAAATCTTTACACATGGAATCTCCCGGCACAACATCCGTTCCTCGAATCTCACTTAACACAAATAAAAGTCATTTGCACGAGAATTCGTACGACATTCGAAACTGGAATGTCAACGGGGATTCTTTTGAAATATAATTTAATCTAACTTGGAGGTCACAGGGATATTAATTACCTCGTATTTCGAGAAATTCAAATATTGAATGGAGTAGTGAATATTTTTGAACCGTTTCTACTTCTCATGATCTTTAATGGATACTGTGTAATGATGAAATTGGTACATCAAATTTATACGAGCAGAATTCTAAATTTCGATGAATAAATTATTTTTGATTTCAATAGTTAGTTTATATATATACATATATATGTATAAATAAAAATGAATTGCCGCATGTATGTAACCTCATCATTTCAGAACGACTGGACCGATTGGAATGAACTTTTTTTTATGTCGTTCGTAATTATCTCTAGAAGGTTTCTATGTAAAAAAAATTTTTTTAAATCCATTGCAAAATTAAAAAATTCGAAGACCGAGCCAGTACAGCTGCTAGTCAAATAATAAAAACGTTCTTTCACCATTCTCTTAAATTTCTTCCAAATATTCAAGGCAAAAAGAATAAAGTTCAATCATGCAATCAGTAAAAAATTGAGGATACACTTAAACCGTTTGATCGTCATTCATAAAAAATTTTGCAATTCAAAGATCGTTCATGAATCGACCAAACAATTCTGACGAGTGTAAAATCATTTCTTTCAGTCTCCCACGATTTAAAATGCGAACAGTAATGGGGTTTCTCGCGCGTGCACGATTTAAACCCCCAAGGTCTAATCCCGAGAATGACGTCTCTCATCTTTTCCCGTTGTGCGATGCACATGAGCGAGATTTGGAAAAAAAGTGAGATGAAAGTGTGAGAAACGTACAAAAGAACGGGAGCTTTTTTGTCGTCTCGCCGTTCAACGAATATACGAGTCAGTACAGCGGATTGCAATCGTGTATAAAGCAACCAGTGTTTCACTTTGTGACGAGACGGAAATATATCGAAAGCTCCTTTATTCTTTTTGAGCGCGTGTGTCGATTTCGACGTTTTCAACGAGGAGCGCGCCTTCTCCACCGTTCTTCAATCTCTTTTGTACTTCCTCTAATGAAATACCACGTGACACTATACTTTAATCTTTTCTCCTTACGACTGCAACGCGAATCAATTTTTTTTCAATCTTGAAACTTTCATGAAGATAAAAAAATTGATATTGTACAATTTCTTTCTTTTATTCTTATACACTTATCCGAGTACGGAGTCCGAGCTTTTGCGAACTCCATTTCTCGAACAAGCGACGTTCCTGCGAATATAGGAAATCCACTTATTCCGTATGAGGTATATTTCCTCTATTATTCGTCCTGATTTCGTTTCCTCTCTTGCCAGCTGCAGGGGAGAAGAAAAAAAGTACTCGGAGCACCACGCTCGATTTAATTCCTCAATAATGATGGAGAGCCGAGATAAACTTGTACGTCCAATTATATTGAAGAAAGCTCGAGCTGTCGCGATAGGAGAGCTCGCGGAGAGCTTTTCTCCGTTGAAATCGAGAGAGCTCCGGAGCAACCTCGGAGTTATCGAATAATCCGATTTGTACATGAATGTTTTTTTTCCCTTTTTTTCTATGTTACTGCGAGAGGATGTGATTCTTTTTCTTTTTCAGCTCTCGCCTTTGAATGAGGCAACTTTTCCACGCAGATCTGCATGAAAACACGCGGAACGAGGAGGAACGCCGTGGCGCGGATATATCGAGAATGAGAAAAATGCGGCACTGATACATCGGTGAATGGCGAAATGTTTTTTTTTCTCGAGTTTTTCCGATAGCATCGGGATAGCCCTTTTGGAATTTTCATCCTTTTGCTATCGTATCTCTTGAAATTTCTCTCCACTGCCATTTTCAGCCGACGCGGCTCTTTTTGCCCCTCCCGTTTGTCTCCCGTCCATCCCGTCGTTTAATAATCGTGAAAAAAGCTCGAGCCAATATCGCTGATTACTTATCGCGAGAGATAGTCCGTAATTCTCGCGCGAATAAAAAAAATTCCCTCGAAGTTTCACCCTCGCTGCGGCACACGTGGATCGAGCGTCCAATCCGCACTTGCCGATTAACGCGTATAATTCGTAAAAAATACCGTAGTATGGGGCCTTCTGTGTAAAATCGTCAAAACTCGATCCTCGGGGCTGGATCTCCGTTATTTTCCTCAAACATTAAGAAAATAAAAGAAAAAAAGAAGCATCGAACAAAATGTAGAATTAACGTCCCCGGGAGATATTAGAGAAAACGCGGAAGATGAGGCAAAAACTTTCTTAATCTCCGCTGCGGCGCATATCTCGCGGGAATGAGAGAGGCGACTTTAATCTCAAAGTGAATTCAATTTCAATCGGATATCTGCGAAATGAGAGTAGAGTTTGCGCAACTCGGATATATACGCGCCTCTGTGTGCCGATGCGAGGGAACATCGCCTCTCGCCGATTCGTGTACAGACGCCCAAGGAGATCGTTAACGGGTTAATGGGTTTAGCTTTTATATACAGATGTATATTATGTATATATTATATACATATATATAAATTTATATATATGTATCTATATAAACGTATACACGCGTTCACGTTTTTCTTCGATTTCTCTCTGGGGTTCGTTGTTGCAGCGTACACGACGAGACTTCCACGAACTCTCCGCCGCTGGTTCCTTAATCGGTAGTCCGGCAAAATCGTTTTTGCTGTACAATAAAAGCTTTGAGCATACACGTGTGTGCGCGTTTACAAACACAGATACGTATCGACGTGTATTCTAGGCTGCGAGATTCTGAAATCGGATCTCGAGAATTACAGAAACGGCGTTGCGAAGGAGAACGATCGAGAAAAATACTGTAGATCACGCGCGGATACGCGATCGGAATTTCAATCGAATTTTTTCCTTTTCTTCCCGGGAAGAGACTGCGGATCGATCCTCCGGAGGCCAAAACGGGGTTAAGCTCGTTGGGAAAGACGCGCGAACCTCTTCGTAACCTTTTTTTTCTTCTCCTATTTCGTATTAAATGATATTACAAAATGGAGTCCAAAAATACAAGCACTTGAGGCTCTTTCTCTCTGTCAGTCGTCTCTCTCTCTTTCTCTCTGTTCTTTCTCGCATATGCGGGACCGTTAAGAGTTTTGACGCATTCAATTCCTCCGTCGTGCAACGCAGATGGTTGCGCTGGAAGCTCTGAAAGAATTGAGCGAGAAATTGGCCCGAGCCCCAGATCTGAGATCTGTACCAATTAAGCGGAGACTGCAAACAATGAGGAACGATGCTTTCTTCTTCTCTCTCTCTTTTCTCTCCTTTATTTCCCCGCGAGAACGTGAGTATGCGGGGCTCAAAGTCCATTGGCCTGACAATAAATACATGGCATGCACAGTAGTTTATTGCACTTTTACGCTCCTCGTGCTTTTAAACGAAGATTGGCGAAGACGTTATATTCGCGATAATTGGGTCGTTGGGTTCAAGCGTTTCTCACCCCCTCTCCTCGACATTTAACGAGCACAGGACTGAGGAGAAGTGAAAAAAAAGAGAAGAAGAAGAAGAGGAGGAGAAAAAAAATGAAGAAAGAAAATGAAACAGCGTGTGGACGCGCGCGGGGGATGAGGATAAGGCCGGAATTAAGAGAGCGAAACGTCTCATCACTTGCCGAATGAAATTGAGAGCAAAGAGTCGCGCATGCACAGATGAGAGATTTCGTTAGCGTGTACAAAGTTGGAGGTTAACTTCGGAGTTGTTGGCAAAGTGTGCGAAAGGCACTCTCCCGCTCTGTGACCCGTTCTTGCGCCCTCTCGTATAAACTCTTTTCATGAATACGGAGCCTCACACACGAGGCTAGACACAGGGCTAATTACCCTCCGGAGAGAGAATTCTGACACTCTGCCGTGCCAACTACAAATGCGACCGGTTACGTCGAGAGCCCACATACAGGCCTTTTATTAAAAAGTCGTTATACCCTCGTTAAGGCTTTACTCTCGTCGTTAGAGTTATTCGCGCGCGGGTGTGTGTGTGTGTTATGGGCTCGGAGTGTCTTTTATTTCGCGATGCCTTCCATAACATTCGCATTTACGATGCGCAACGAATTTCCTTACCAAGTGTCCACGTTCGATCTTTCACGATATACTTTTAATTGTCGTTTCATTTTTAAATGGAACATGATGCGAGGATAAGGATTCAGCAAAATTAATATTCACGGGATGAACGTTTTTCATTCGATTAGCGAGACGTTCGATCGTTCGTGATGCATTTTTAATCACTCTTGAATTTTCAAAGAGAATTCATCATGTAGGAATAACATATACTACAGAATTCCCATTTGGGTTCAGATTGGTTGGAAAAGCGTTTGCTATTTTGGACAGAGTATGGATTTTTTGAAATTTCAATCAGTTATAATTTCAAAAAGGAATTTATGATATAAAATGATATTTTATTATCATATTTTTAATATATCATTTAATTTCATAAAAGAATTCTCCATATAAAAATAATTTATTATGTTAATTCATTCATTTCATTTATCAAAAAAACTCATTGCACAAAAATAACAAATTCTCAAAAGTCTGTAAAATAATTCATCATTCCCAAAAAAATTTTACTCATTAATCATTCAATACAAAAAACTAACTCTCGTATTAAGAATAACAAATTATTAAAACTCCATCCCACCGGATCTCTAGTTCGGAAGAGCATTTTTCATCCCCGATAAATATATATCTTCGAAATTCCTCGGGCGTTCGAGTTTAACGCGAACTTCAATAAAGTTTTAATTACCTCTGTTTCAATAAAGAGAACGTCAGACATCATTACACTACGGTATAATTAATATTAAAATGCCCGACTTAATAAACGTCAATTATCCGGAATGTAAAAGATGTTCCTTCATATAAATTTACTGGAAAATGAAATACACGTTTTTGCGCGAGAATAAAATTCGTACAGCCGCATATGAAACGTCTGTTTAGTTTCGAAAAATCGTCATGTAAGCTTCGCCATTTTGTTACCAACACGCAGTCACCGTCTCGTGTGTACTTTTCATATAAATACATATATATTTTATATATTTATATATTTATGTATACACACACATGTGCACGTTTATTTATTTTGTACGGTTGTATGAATGCGAGTCTCCGTGTCTGAAAAATCGCTCGGTGAGCGGTTGACGTTCCTGGGGGTCTTCACCGAGACTAAGATGAAGCGGGCTGCTTATATTAGATCTTTCCCTCTTCTTTCCGCCTTCCTCGGGACCCTCTCCTCGGACGAAAGCATCTCTCGACACCCGAGAGAGTGTACACACTCGTGTATACAGCCCAAGTCAGATTCGGATTGAAAAGAGGAAGAAATAAGCTGCAAAGATGAAAAACATATTCCCAACGAAATAACGTTCCACGTGTCTCTCGTTTTTGAGTTTAACATTTTATTTCAATCTTCCTCGAGCATGAATTCTCATGTATCATCATTTTTTTCAAAACGGCCCGGCGTATTTTTAGCCCGGTGGATTAATAAATACATTCTCGGAGCTTTTTATGTGCTAACGATGACGTAAAAAGCTCAGGAACACGTGTCGTTCGCAAATTTAAGCTCGGATTAATTCTCGTTTTTCGTGTACAGAGTACTCGGGCATTTTTTTTTTGAGGATTACGGTCAACCCTTGCGCTAAAATTTATTTTCTATTCACGGCGACTGCGGAAAAAAATGTAAGCCGATAATAAGAAACCAATGTCAAGCATCGGAATAACGAACGTTCATGAATATAGGAAGAGAATAGAAAAAATAATTCAGGAGAGGGAGAAAATCCCCGAGACCACGAGCAGGGTCAGAGTTTTAAAGTCGCGAATGCGCGCCAGGTGCTTCCGGAGATGAAAATCTCCGGAGTATGTAAAAAAAGAAGCGGAAAGAAGAAGAAGAAGAAGGGAGAGAGAGTGAGAGGTCGAATTTCTCGAGCGAAAGAAACTCAGTTTTATGAGAAAGAGAGTTTTCGAGAGGGAAAGAGAGAGAAACGAAAAGAGAATAGAGAGGGTTGAAATCTCGTTGGCTATAGTTCCGAGCGCGGGCTCCAAAGCAGAAACGTTTCCAAGTGCGCTATTGCCATTGCACATGTATATAGGAGGAAAGACTCTCGGTTGAGAATTATCCAGAGCTGGCTCGTTACGTAGGCAACAAGAGAGCGAGCGAGCGAGAAAGAGAGAAAGATAAAGAGAAAGAGAGATGGAGAAAGAGGCTCAAAGAGATTGTAGCATTTTCCCCCGTTCGTCTGTATCTGTTTCTGGCTCTCTGCTGACTGGCTCGCCGGGTATACACTCGACGATGACGACTCTATTGTTAGACCGTAGAGTCTGTTGGCCCCGACGAGAAGCAACGGCCAGGGGCTATCGATCCGTTTCAATGAACGATCGAGCAATCGTGCGACAGCGAGAGACAAACAAGAAGAATCACTCGCGAGGAAGCAATCAATTTTGTTTGCCTGAACATCCAATTTTGACACATTTACGAGATCAGGAGAAAAAAGAGGGGGAAATTTTCAGTCATTGAATCAGGAAATAAAATCCGAAATTCAAGAATCGCTGATGAGGCGAATTACGCGTCGACCGGAAGTCGAAGAGAGAACGAGAGCGCACGAAGAAATGACCGAACGCTTCCAGCAACGTTGGATTAATTTTAATGCTGCACGGACTTCTCTTTGAGACAGAAATCATCCGTATGCCAGTTACTTGCTTAAACATACATATATGTATATATATATTGTATATATATGTATCTGGTATATTTCGTACATGCTCATACGTCGGGTCTGTGGGACGACTAATTGTCAGTTCGTTTGTGGTGGATCTGCTCGACTTCCGGTGGCCCGGCGAGCGTGCTCCAAAACGAACGAGAGAGAGAGTTCCCCGTACGACGAAAATCCCTCTGAGCCGATTTTACACCGTACATTCTATTCTCGATTGTTTGTTTCAAACCTCACTTCGACGTCGGGACCATTGTTGTTACGAAACTGCGGACGAAAACGCATTCACAAAATTTCCCCATTTTCCACGTAACGGTGAAAAGTTTCGAGCAACGAGATATTTCGGTAAATCAGATTTCCGGTTTCTCCCGGGGAAAGAAAAATATTTCGAGAAAACTTTATTTTCAATATTGATTCGCTCTGCGAGATAGAGAATGCATATGCATTTTTTTTTCGTTATCTCTCGTATGAGAAAAATGTAAATTTTGGACCATTGTGCGGCTTCGTCCCTCGTAAGAGTCGCGGGGAAAACGATTTTGCGAGGTTAGCGTACTCAGTTTGCGTCCGAGAGTGCACTTTTTTTTCTTATTTATACATATAGTGGAGATATATATTTTAAATGCTTCTTCCGTGAAGAAACGAGACAAGGGAGATGGAGACGGACACTCGGCTCATTCTCGTATAAGTATTTGAAGTATGCCCATCGGCGTCTCACGTGCACAAATTTTAAGAGAGTCCCCAGGTCCCTCTAGGCTGCTACGTGCGTTACGAGGAAAACTTTTTCTCTTCGGTTATCTTCCTCTCTTGTTTCTTCTTCGGATAAAGGCGCGAGAAAATCTGTTCGGATGGTTATGAGACGACTGGTGATGCTTTCAAAACTCACGCAGAGAAATAATCTTTTCCTCTGATATTTTTCCTTTTCTCTGTCTCTCTCTATTTTTCTCCACCTTCGTATCTTTCTCTTTTGCTTTCTGGGCCTCTCTTCTCTCACTTTCTGGTAAAAGCCCGAGGTCTTTGGGGGTAAAATAACTGTGAAAGTTGAGTGTAACGGGACCGTTACTTTTTTTTTTATCTTCCCCAAGACTCTTCGCTGTAAAATCTTCAAGGGTTCTTCTCTCTTTCCATCTATCTGTTCTTGACTTTACGAGTCATTTTTCTCTCTCTCTCTTTCTCTCTTGCTTTCCATATTTTTCTCCGTCTTTTCGCTTCGAGCGTACGTCTGACTTGCATACAATGGAGAAGACGCACACGTGTTCGTCTCCTTGTTTCCCTCTCGGGATCTCGAATACGTCGGTTTGTCCCTTGATCCGTCCTTTCGGAATATATCTTTGCGAAGAATTTCGAAACGGAGGAGCTAGAAACGAGGATAGAATTTTGAAAGATTTTTCTACGAGTGTGAAATATTTCGTTCTTTTACTTTGATTTCCTCTTTAAGTCCCTGTTGGGCTGTTATCGAAACAGTTGTGATAACAATTCGATGAGTTTGAAGGACGAGCAAATCTTAGAAAAAGATTCGAAACGTGACCAAAATTTTTCTTTCTCATTATTTTCCTGCTTCGATATATTAAGCTCTTATGGAATTAATTTCAATAATTTTTCCCTACTCAAGTCCCTATTGGGCTATTGTCAAAACAATTTTGATAAAAATTCGATGATATCGAAAGATGAACAAAACTCAGAAGATTCGAAACGAGACCAACATTTTTATTTCTCATTATTTTCCTGCTTGGATACGTTGAGCTTTTATGGAAATAATTTCAATAATTTTTCCCTACTCAAGTCCCTATTGGGCTGTTGTTAAAACAATTGTGATAAAAATTTGATGAAATCGAAAGATGAACAAAGCTCAGAAGATTCGAAACGAGACCAACATTTTTATTTCTCATTATTTTCCTGCTTGGATACGTTGAGCTTTTATGGAAATAATTTCAATCATTTTTTCCTACTCAAGTCCCTATTGGGCTGTTGTCAAAAGAATTATAATAAAAATTCGATGATATCGAAAGATGAACAAAGCTCAGAAAAAGATTTGAAACGAGACTAAAATTTTTCTTTCGCATTATTTCGCTCCTTGGATATATTGAGTTCTTATAGAAATAATTTTTAAAATATAAAATGAGTTCAAAAAATTATTTCAAAAAGCTCAGAAAAAATCAGAGACCAAAATTCTGAAAGATATCTTCTTGTCATTTTACAGTCCCAAAATAATTGTAATAACAAAATTCCATGAGTTTGAAACAAATAAAAAAACCAGAAAAAAAACGAGCTCAAATGTTTTCTTCCACTTACACAAAAATTGCAGTTTCTGTCCCCATCGAGTTGTTACCAAGATAATTGCAATAACAAGATGAGCCAGAGTGAAAGAGAAATGCGCGAGAGATCGAGAGAAAGGGCTCTATGACGATCCGTGTGTAAATACTTAGATACCCTTATGCGTTTATACGTGTGAGAAATAATTCGAGAGCTTTGGAGCCCGAGCAAACGGTATTTCACCGCTGGGATTCATCCGAAATGCAATCAGCCTGATGCACTTGGAGACACGAAATGTTTCATTTGCATGGATCTCTCCATTTCCCTCTTTTTTATTATAATTCTCCCTTATAGTTATGCAATGCCAAGAATCTTTCTTTATTCACTTCCATTTCTCTCTTTAATTTTCCCTCTGTGTACACGTCTGTGGTTTCATTCTTTTTATTTACGTTCATACACGTATACACTTATAAGACTGAAAACGCACACAAAGACGTTACGCCGGCGGATTTCATCTTCTTGAAATTCTAATTACATTAGCCTGTTCGGCACACCTTTTTAATAAGAGTATATACGTGGAAAAACTGTGCAAGTGCCTCTTCTTCATTCCCTCTTGAGAAACTTTGAAATTTACTTTTCTATGAAGCCCTGATAAGACAAAGATAGCGAACGAGAGAAAAAAGAATGCATGGAAATGGAAGGACGAGGAAAAAGTTAAACATTTCCTTTCCTTTTCATTATTCAGCGTTATACATTTTCTCCATTCTAATAAATTTTTACTCCATTCACTTCTGACTTTTAATCCGGATATTAAAAGTTTCGTCTCGAGTCTCTTTTCTCGATATAGGATTTAATTTATGATGATTCTGGCAATTGTGCATCCCGTATCGTCTTCCACGATCAATTAGACGAGAATTTTTCATTACTTTATTCAGATGGATTTTTGTGCAACTCGCGGGAGGATTTTCAGTCTCGAGTAGTCTCCTCGTGTCAAAAATCGCTCGTGACTCTTCGTTACAAATTTAGACAACTGCGATTGTTATATCTCATTTGAGAGAGTAATCGCTCTCTGGAGGAACGAATTGGGGGAAGGGAAATACGTGATTCGCCAACAGCAAACATCTCTCCCTCCCTCATCGTTCTCCACTGCTTGACTCTCCGTGTCCGAATGTGAACTGCGAAGTTAAGAAACCGAAAAAGAAATATCGACCAAAACAAGCCTCGAGCCTTACAAATTGAAAAGGGGGAAAAAAATTTCCACTGCTTTTAAAGAATGTGGAAAATTTATTGAAAATTTGGAATAAAATTTTATTTTATTACCGAGATGACGGAGAAAAATATTTTTCACGTCTCTGAGACGTGGAGCGAAAAATATCAACGAAACTTTGAACCTTGGGAGTAAAAAAAGAAGAAAATTTTTTCGTTCGTTCGTTTTCAAACACGTACGAAATTTATCGACGATTTTTATTAAATTATGATTTTAGTTTCGAAGTGATAATAGTTTGGGTAAATATTTTAAGGGTTCGAAGTTCATAGAAATATCAACGAAAAAAAATCAAGCCTTACAAGTAGAAAAAAAGAAAAATGTCAATCGAACTTTTCGATCCTTACAGAGTAAAAAAATGTTCGCTCGAAATATGTAAAAAATTATCGAAAATTTTCGATAAATTCGAATTTTATTCCCGAGGTGATCGGGAGAAACTTTTTCTGCGGCTTTGAAATACCGGAGTGAAAAATATCGACCGGGGCGAGCTCCGCGTCGACTAAAAAAAATTCTTAAAGAATTATTCGACGTTTTATTCGATAACGGAAAATGCTTTTCGTTCCATTTATGGAAATAAAAAGCTTCGGAAAAATTTGTAAAATAGATCAAGCCCTTGGTGGCTTTCTCTCTTTCTCTCGTCAACCCCTTCGCATCCAACCGATCCAACGTTGGAAGAGTAATATTTCTCGTCCCATTGTTCACTGACCCGAATTCGAAATTCGCAACTCGAGCGAGAGCGAGAGAGAAACGAGCCTCTGTGACGATGGAAAAACTATAAAGGAAAAATAAAAAAAATGTCGGAGCGCGATCGAAAAGAGATAGATATATATTTTTTCTACAGCCCAGACGTCAGAAGCTCCTGCAAGACTCCCAAAAAACCTATAAACGACTTTTATCGCGTTGACGAAAATTTATCGTAACTCCTATAAGATAATTTTATCACGAACAGATTATTAACTCGCGTTTGTAGAAATATTTATCGTCATTTTATCAAAAATGCTGACAGATGAATATTTTTTTAATAAATAAAAAATCGTTTTTTTCTGTTAAAATAAAATTGGTAGGACAAAATATAAATTTGGTAAAATAAGAAATTATTAAACGATATTGACATGATGGGTTTTGAGATATTTTGAATATTTCATAATAAAAATGTCATATGCAATTTTGATCCAATTTTTATCATTTTTCGATCTCCAATACCGTTCAAGTAAATTTATTCTATTTTTCGCTTCTGTCTCGAAAGAAAAATGCAACACTCAAACCGAAGGTAAGAGTTTGATGAAATTGTGAATTGAGTAAAATGAAGTTGAATAAAATTGAAAAACATGAGGAAATTTTTTGAAATGTTCAATCTCGTATGTATTGGGCTATTGATCACGAAAAATACATTTTTAAAATACGACTATACACGTATCTACAGGAAAATATATCTTACATCGTCCAACTCTTCAAGAACTTCGTAGATAAAAAAAAATTAGAAAAATTTTTTTGACATTCGAGAACGTCTTCATTTTATCAAAGTTTTATCATTTTCCCCTGTGCGTTTACATTAATTTTCCCCTATTATTTTATCAAGCTACCTTGATATTTTGTTAGTAAAAGACACGACGATTAGAATCGGAGCAGAATTATTTTTCTACGAGATAAGAAAATAAAATTTTTTTAAAAAATGTTCATACTCATATTTAATAAGTAATTGAACAAGAAAAATAAAATTTTTAAATAAATAGCAATATGCATCGTGCATAAAAATCTATTTTATTATCCAATTGCTCAAGAATATTAAAAAAATAATTCTAATTATTCGACATTTAAGACGTTTGCTGAAATTTTATTTAATAAAATTTTATTAAATTCATTGTTCAATTCTCTGTCTTCATATAAACGTGAAAAACGTATTTTGCTATATTACACGTTACAGAGACACCTTGAGATCTGTCAAGCGTCAAATTATATACGTAGGCCGAAGAAAAGAGCTCTGAGCTCGTCTTCTCCGCTCCGCAAGCTCACTGTGGCGTCCAGACTCGACGAGAGTCGAAGGATCCGCTCGCGCGCGCGCTTCCGATGATAATTAAAGTCTCTTTCTCGCTGTGTACACCCAATCCTGATCTCATTTATTCCATACGCAATTTAAGATTCCCTCTGACAAAGGAAATATACGCGAGCTGCTCCCAACGTCTTCAGACACCGCCTGACAATCGAACGGAATGTCTGCTCATATTTTTCACTTCGCGCGTTCCTTTCTTGATTTTTTTTTTCTAACAGATTTTTTTCCGTTTAGCGGGGTTGGGGGCGGGTCTCGTTTGGAAAATCAATGAAATCGCGGTAGGTAGACTCTCGTGGTTGTCTCCCGCGTTTACTGCGCTGGAGGCTGCGTTTCCATCACTTTTTTTTATCAGACGAAAATGAAATCATCGATTGCGTATATGAATACCGTAATTCTTAAAAAAAAAAAAACAATGCGTGAAGCTTTCCATTGAAATTTACGGTCTTTCAATGTCACTACCCGAAGAGAAAGTAAACTCGAACAATTTTTTTAATTAGAAAATATTTCCTGTCAGTGTTTATCGTAATTAATTTTTTCAATTTTCCGAAAACAAAAAACATTTGAGAATCGATCATCGGAGAATATTCAAAAGAAAAAACTAATTCGAAGGACTCTGATGAATGTTTATTTTGTACTTACTCTGAGCGGCGTTTATAACGTCCTTTCCTCGTACAAAGTCGTTCGCAGACTGATCTCTCTTTCCCTCCGCACGATCGTCTCGCGCGCGTTTATCTCGCCCTGCCAAAGGACTCGACGTGTACGGTTTGCTTTTTTTACTTTTTTCTTTCCTCTCCTATATACCGTACGTCGGGATGAAGAAAAAACAGTTCGATGCACGATCGAAAGCGATTCGGGATAGAATATTTTTACATGTATAGAAATAAAGATACAGAGAGAGGGGATGCGAGGGATGGAACAATACGAGTCGTAAGAGCGAAAGAAGCGAGTTGATACGAAGGACTGGCGATACGAGGCGTCGTTGTCGTCGTCGAACCCTCTCGCTGCAACTCCCGTAACGCGACTGCGCTCCCTCGTCTCGCTTCTCGCTGGCCTCTACGGCTGCACCACAGACTCCGCTTCAAGTAAATACTTCATATATACGTATATATGAGCCTATGTACATTTATGTATACAACAGATAAAACTGACCATGCGACACTACCGGTAGGAACTAAACTAAATAAAATGGCCGCCAAAAGTTGACTTTTTCAAGTACGAAGCATCGAGCGTTTCAATTTTATATAATTTGTCATTGTGCCGTACGTACCTGTTTACGTCAATATTTATCATTTAATGTATCATTAAATACTCGTGATTGTATGTATATATATGAATATGAATGTTTTTGACAATTTTATAACGTCCTGTCATATCTTCCGTGGGTCAACGAGCACGCGATGTAAATCAACGTCGAAGGCTATATAAAAATCTTCGACTGACGTTGGATGTTATTAAAGAGAAAGAAGGGAATAAACTTGGTCGAGCGATGAGTTTACGAGACTGGGAGAATGCGGCGGAGACGAGCGTGTCCGTGACGGAAATCACGCTCTGCCATTAACACAATTAAATAGAATGATTGTCGTCGGTGGTTGACATATACCCGGCACGAGAGAGTGCTGATTATTTCTTTGACTTTCTGTCTCATTCGTTGAACTCTATTTCGGGCTATTTTTATACATTTCTATGTAAAATTTTAGCTGCTCCGAAACAAATGTATTTGAACGATTAGCAAGCTATGTATTTTATAGTGTCTGTACGAAAAAATTTAAATCTTACTCATCGATATTAATGTCTTTACTTCCGTTTTATCTATAAACAATGATTGACATAATTCATTATATACAACAAAAGCGGAAGTTGAAGTACATTAAGAAAATTGAATAAAAAATAAATATGAACTATATATCCAAATAAAATAAGAAATGTATGAATCCACGTCAATGTCATTGACAAAATAAGTTCCTACTATAATTTGAGATGAATTAATTCTTCAAAAAGCTTTAGATAAATATTTGAAATTATAAATAAATTTATAAAAAAAGGAAAAATTCTATCAACAAGCAGTAACACTGATTCAATGTGAAAAATCTCTCGAACGCGGTAAAATCTCGATAGCTCCGATGGGTTTGCATATGCGTGTGTATATGTGAGTATAAAGAACGGCACATGACACTCCCGAGCACACTCGCCGCAACTCGAATTGTCTGCGTCTCCACCCCCGCAATTGCGAAGGAAATGAGATCAAGTTTGAGTGATTGCGGACAGGGCATCGAAGAGCGAGTTAGAGTCTCTCGCCCTTTCGCTCCTTCATTTTTTTTCATTCTCCCGAGTCGTGACAATTCTCTCCGCGCCGAGCTATTTTTATCCTGAATAGAAAAAAAAAGTGGTAACGTAAATTCAAATGAAAAATGAAGATTTCATGATTGGAAATTGCTTTCAAAAATAAACATTTATTTCAAAAAATGAATGCTTACGAGTTGTACGTATCCTAAAATCTAAGAACTTTATCTATCATATACCACCGACTGTGATTAGTTAAATTCTTTTACTCGCAACGGCACGTCTCTTAGATCCATCTCCTTGTGTCTTTTTTCGGTATTTCTCTTTTCACACACTTGCTGCACTGTGTACACAGCTTGCGATTCTTTATTTTCTTTTTTCCTCAGCTTCTGCTGCTTCTTCTTCGTCTTCCTTTTACGTCAATTAACGATTTTCCGCCCCGTGTGTTTTCTTCAAGCACACTGAGTTAATATCCATCTCGAATCAATAAATTTACTTCATTTCATTACAATTAATCGAGATCCCTTAACGATTTGCACGATCACACGTCTCGTACGCGTACGTATATTAATTATTTTTTATTACACTCGAATTGTAGCTGCCGAACGAATTTAATCGTTCCTGCTGGGGTATTCAGCGAACGCACGACTCATCTAAAAAATGCATCTACTTCCGGTTCTTTATTCTCACGCAGAATCAGTGAAAACTTTCCCCTGTTCGCCAATGTATTTTATCAGCAATTATTTTTGCTCATAAATAAATGGTCACGAACAATGGGAAAGTCGAATGAATGTGCGTACGAAGAAATTTTCGAACGCGTTGCATTTCTCTCACCATCAATGATTTTTTTCATGTGTTCCATCCAATTTTTCGATTCACCTCACTCACTCTCTCCGGCCTTGACTGATCGTGTTGGTTGCATGTTTTTTTTAAACGATAGTACCGCTAAATGTTCATATCACATTCATGGTTTTCCTGATGTAAACTGGCCCTCATTCGAGACTCTGAATTTCTTTAGACCGCGTCCTTCGCCGCGAGCATCAGCTCATTGAACGAAGTTTCTAAACATTGTCGAAGTTCGGCGTAACTTACGACAAGCACGCTCTGCTCGTCTCGGGACATCAGGCATATCTGAAATGATGATAACGTGAAGAAAAAAATTACGAGAGATGTTGATGAAAAAATTCGTTGAGTCATTCACCTTGTCTGGTGAACCGCAATCGAGTTTGTTAAGACAGGAGACAACGTGAGCCATGTCCAGCCAGGGTCTACCGTCAGCTGTGACCTGATGAAAAACGTAGTCTCTGAACAGTTTGAGCATGTACCGATCTCCGGTTTCAGCCCACGTTAGTTCCATATTAAGTTCCGGACGTTCGTTAATCGTCGCGAGTTTAACGAGTAACCTGAAGAGCCTTCCATTTTCGAGTTCTTTCGACAATTCGTGCTCGAGCCCGTCCGAACGCAATTGCACTGCATCCAGTTGCGTGTAGAAACGAGCTCCGATCATTGGCATGAGATCCGTGACGCTTTTCCTCGCTTGGTCAGAGAGTAAATATCTGTTTAAAATGTTCCAAGGTATGTAAAGGATTAAAATTTACCTACAATAGTCATAGAAGGAATCGACACGAATTGTTTAAAAGACTTGCGCGTTGAGTTGAGAAATGGGTGCATGTGAGACTGACGGAGATTACTGTGATAGCGATTTAAAAAGTATACAAACAGAATGAAGTTTCGGAGATCGGTGGAGTAGGAACGTGCGACGAGCTCGAGTGAGGCTTGAATGTTGTCGCGATGGACGGCAAGAAGGTTGCGACATGCTAAGGCCAGTACCAGCTTTCCGAGGGCAATAAGATCCTCCTGTTGATAGTGAATAATGAGAGACAGAGGGTTCGAGGAGTTTCCGTCGAAGGTAACTACGTCGGGGACCGCGGCGCAACTCAAACGGAGTCGAGTTCGCGAGGTTAACAATACTTTGGTTGGATCGAGGCATCTGTACGCGACACCTGTGATGAAATTGCCCCATATTAAAATCTCATTCTGTTTTTATCTAACGATCAAAAGATTAAGATTATACAAAAACTTTTTTCATTTACGCACCACCAGAGTGAATGGCACGAAGCGCTGCAGTCAATTGTATGATGTAACTCCATATCACATTTTCCGGTAACATATTACTTTGTTGTTGTCGCAAAATTGTACTTTTCGTGTGACTGTATGGTCTCGGTGCATTTGGATCGGAGCAAAACGGATCCGCGTACCCATTCAATTCGGAGGCGGAAAAGTGTTTGTTCAACAAGGTTTCCGATCCGGGATGATAATCGTACACAAATACCATGGCTTGAAATAAAATACGTTCTCATAAATGTTGTGTTATAGATTATTCCATGAACGCAGAATGCAACGACACTTACAATGATCACCAAAGGCCTTAGTGGTGAAGACTTCGAGTAGCTGAACCAAATTTGTGTGGGACAGCCGTTTCCACATGTCAACGAGAAGCATGCACTTGGTGTTTCCTAGTCGAAAGTCTAAAAAAATAAATTTATGAAGACTCAGAATGTTTTCTTTTGTTTTGTGAGAGACTAGAGAAATAAACGTGAAAGATACCATGCACTCGACGTAAACAGTAACGTTGCCCATTCTTGAGGCTCGTGGCTTTGTACGTCGAAGTTTGATAGCCGAGAACCGTCGAGGCAGGCTTGTGAATCGGTTCTAATGGGCACAGTTCGTGATAATTGTCGACTTCGGGTGGCAGATCAGGAAACTGTGTTGGATCTGGTTGACTTAAGCTGAGAGAATTTTTATGAAGTATGTCCATGCGAAGTCCAGCGCTCACGAAAAAGCTTGGATTCGCTTGCGGTGGCGGAGTCGTTGGTGTTGATACGCTCGGATTGGACGTCGTTGGTTTTATAGGTTTTACAGCCTGAAGATGCGCCGGTGTGCCCGGATACACGTAATTCACTTGACTCCCTACGTTGCCGATCTGCATAAATATTTATTATATTAGTTGAAGAAATTATCAATTTAAGAGATATCACATCAAATTGATTTTTCTCACGGTATCGGTAAGTTCGTCGTTTCCGACCGGCTCGGTTGCTGCATAGAAGTAAGTCGTGCCGCCGACATTTTCCTGGGAATGATAGGAGTTGGTGAACAAATTAGGTGAACTGCTGTTGCTACCGGCCAACCCTCGTCCTGGTACAAATTCAGGACTCGCTGTAGCTTTTTTCTGCGCCTCCAAAGACAGATTTGATAAGTGTTTCGTTACGCTGTTAGCATTCAGTGTTGTTGCAGGGCTTTGCCGATTCTGTGATAAAAAACCACATCTCTTATCATCTCTAGTCATATGATAAAAATTTTAATAGTAGTAAATATATTTTTCATGTTTCGTTTACCATATAAGTGGCGAGTTTAGACTCAAGTGGAACTACATTAGTTTGTGCACTGTACGGTACAAACATTGACGGATCCATTTTATCCTATGCTTCGGCATTTACCAGATTATATCCTTCTGTTTGCAAATCCTTGGCGTCTCGGAATTGTTTTATAAAATGATACTTCTCTCTTTCAAAGAGAAAATCATCTAACCGAGGTACTTAATATGAGACACGCAAAACAAAAAATTGTGGCGTTGCTCCCGAAGTAATCTGAAAACAAGTTTAAAATACTTGTGAAACAAAAAGTATTTTTTTTCGCAAATGAGTATGTGATTGCGGATAAAAGAAAATTGCATTACATAAGTTTGAATGTTTATAATAAAAATATTTGTGTCATAAACAAGCAAGCGTACGAACAGTCTGAAGGTTTCATCGAGATGATTCAACGGATACTTGAAAAATTTATTTAAATGTGCAATTAATGATTTTCAAAAGCCACATTTTACCAAAAAAATACAGTACGCAAACTTTAAAAAATGCATTCGTTTGGAAAATGATAATAGTGAAGCGACTTTGACGAACAATCGCGAAGCTAAAAGACGCGCGCAAAAAACGCTTCAATCTGTCTATAGAAAATTGTAGATTTGAAAAAATATTCTCAAGTCAGAGTAGAAAAGTGCAGGAAAACTGATATTGCACTTGAGATAAAGAAGCGGAGAACGAAAAAAGAGAAAAGAAAAGGAAAAAGATTCGTAGCGCTAAACGGCAATGGCAGCTGATTTTGACAATACTCCAAAAAAAAAGATGGAAAAGCTCCATAACCTTGACACGGAGTAGAGTGATCTTACATTTTATTTCACTGTAAAGCAGGGAAGACGCGGATCAGCGTATCAAAATGAGTATTTCACTGAATTGCGGGCGAAAAGGTGCTGATTAAAGACGAAACGTTGTTAACGATGAAGCGACATAAGGGTACGCTCAACGAAACATAACCCATTCGGGCTGTCAGTGACGTAGCGTCAATTTTGGCGGAGGCGCGAAAACTCCTACTTGCTCTTTCACTTTGTTCGATGTTGCTGAGATCCAAATCTTTTTCTCTCCTTTCACGCGCAACGTTCAATATGATCGAGTATAATCAATTTACACAAATCTCATACAATTTAACAATAAAAAAGTTATAGTTAAGAATCGGTAAAATAACAAAACTGACCGAGAGGATTTTTTTCTTCTGTCAGATGTTCGATCCCTGGGACGCAGGACAAAGGAGGCAAGCACGACCAATCCGAATCACTTCTGTGTTTCCCTTGCGTTTGCTGTTCTTCTTCGCATTTGTATTATCTCTTTCTCGCTCACGCTCTCACGTATACGTTCGATCGTTCAGCTCGACGCGACTCCCTCTACCTTTATTTCCCGGCACGGGCTACGCGTCGCACCAGCTGTGCATCGCAGTTATATGTGTTTTTTTCTCTCTTTTCCTCTCCGTCTCTCACTGTATCCGAGAGGAATGGAGACTGGCATCGGAAAATGCAAATAATCTATATATAGAAACATTAAATAACGAAACAATTCGAGCAGACCTCAATATGAAACACAATGTATTTAATTTGTGCTTACATAACTATAAAGAATCGACACAAGGCGGGCAATGATAGAGATATTTTGACAGCCCGTTGTTGCGCCGTTGGGTCGCGCGTCATATGGGAGTTTGCTTTTCCCAGTAAAGTTTTAAAAATATACGATAAAATAATTGGGTCCAAAACGAAGTATATCTTGAAAATTCGAGACAATCTTTTTTGGAGGGAACGTTTACATGTTTTTGTGTGCGATGTTGCCAACTTCGAGAATCTTCGAACGTTGGTAACGTTGAGAGCCTTCGAGCGTGCGTTGGAAAAATGAAAATCATCGCAACATTTCAGATTTTCACCTCCAATTATCATTTTTGAAAAATAAACGACTGAAAATTTTTTCTATTGTAGCAAAAAAGAATGGAATCCCATAAATGGTCTCTGTCGATCAGTATCGAAGGTTTTGACCTTGAAGACCACAAGTTGAAAAGTGACTGGTTCTGCTTTATCAGTCGAGTCGTCACATCCAGAATAGTTTCAGAGAACTCTCGCGTCAGAAAATTCAACTCCGAAGCATTTTGGAGCGCTCTCTGCTCCATTCCGAGGAACGAATTCGAAATCTTTTTTTACTGGCACAGTTATCGGTGGTGGGTTACAACTGTTATGATTATTACAATTCACAGCATCGCTGATGATGTATCAACTCAAAGTGTACACTTCGAGCTCGTCCAATATTTATGCAAGAATAAGATAAGTATATTGCACGGAACGTGAACGATCCTGACGGTCTCGAGAGTATTTGGCACGTTTGCTCTTACACGAGTGCATGGATCTCGCAAAGGTTCAAGGACATTTGCCAGCATAGTTGAGCATATGAGATCACACAGTCTTCGTAGGTGCACGCGGGGAGATTCTTTTTTTTTTCTAAATCGAGTCGATATACAAAAAAATCTTGATCTTGCATTAAGTGTTTATAAATTATTTATTCCGCTGCTATTATACATATTTACAAATTCGATTCCTTTCTATATATATAATACTAGGAAATTAAAATTTTATACATTATTCTACTAATTTGAATTTTAGATTTTCTGAAGTATGGAAGTTCAGGCACTATCGTTTACACATTTACATGCTTTTCTAGTACTTATAAAAGGGAATAAAAAATATACGAATATGTACTCTAATTCTATTTCATACTTGGAATATCTGTTTATGAAATTGTTTTATCAAAAATTCAGACTAATTCAAAAATAATTGTTGAAACTATCGAAGGACACAAAACCGGAAGTTAAAAATTTACATGCTTACACATTTACATGCTTTTTTCTAGTATTTATAAAAGCGAATAAAAAATGTACGAATATGTACTCTAATTCAATTTCATACTTGGAATATCTGTTTCGAAAATTATTAAAAATTCTGACTGATTCCATAATAATTGTTGAAACTATCGAGAGACATAAAACCGGAAGTTAAAAAGCGAGGGGTTCGAAAAACTACAGAAAAGCCTTTTGGCAACGGTAAATAGATGGAAATTGAGCGTATAACGTCAGTAATTTAACAAGTCTCGTCTAACGGAAATGAGACCGAAATCCGAGAACTCAGGAATGCGACGAATTGAGAAAAGGTGAGAAAATCGTCGCTGATGGAGCTCTTTTCTCACAAAATGAGCAATAGTGGCGATTTTGCGCTATAGTTTTTTTGAGATTGACTGTACTCGCGGCGTGCCAACATCAACGGAAATTTCCACTGGCGAGCTTCTCGCCGTCACCACCGCTCACGAGCCTCCCTTGACACGCGCTCTCCACGAGGCGATGCTCCCTCTCTCCCTTGCTCTCAGGACAAAATCCCGATGGCGCGTTTGTTACGTAAGAGGGGAGCCTGAAGAGGTTAGACCCCTCTCTTTTTCACGTTTCTCCATTGACAAAGCTTGCCTTTCAGTCCACGCTTTCATATTCTGAAAATAGTCCATTTGTGACTTAAAATAAACCGTTTCGATCTTTTTCGCGTTCGAACAATGTCAGGATGAATATTTTTGCATTCATTATCGGAAGAAGTCCGCCATCTTGAATTTTCAGTTTTTTTTCAATGTTATTTTTCTTACAATTTACTTGTTGTATATCGAACACTGTGGAAATATGCAATTTTTTTTGCAAAAATAATTGACATTCTACTTTTTCTTTTCAAGGAGTAGGGGAAACGATTTTTTACGCGAGGGAAAGAGAATATTTTTCCATTCATTATCAAAAGTCCGCCATCTTGAATTTTACTGTTTATAAGAATTTACTTGCAAAATATCTCGAAATTTCTAGAAATATGCGATTTTCGTGCAAGAATTGACATTCTGGTTATTATTTTCAAAGAGTGGGGGAAACGATTTCTCATGTGAGGAAGAATATTTTTCCATTTATTATCAGAAAGTTCGCCATCTTGAATTTTAGTTTTTATGATTTTTGTTTTTTACATGCCATCGGAATTTATTTGCAGAATATATTTCGAAAATTCTAGAAATATGTGATTTTTGTGAAATAACAATTGCTATTCTACTTTTTCGTTTCAAAGAGTTTAGGGGAAGAAATTTATTCTGTGAGGAATGATTTTTTGCACTTTTATTATATGTATAGATATCCGTCATTTTACATAAAAAAATGATAGTTGCCATTCTATATCTATTTTATTGAAAAATGGAGCAAACTATTTCTTCCATACTTTTGGGAAAGGACGAAAGTTTCCACCACTTTTTCTTCCTCACTTTTTCCAATAAGCAAAAGTCTGCTAATTTTTATTTTGCGTTTTGAATTTGTCTAAGGTTTAACATGAAAATTCTAAAAATCTATAGTAAATTTGTATAAATCCTCATTTTATACTTATTTTGCAACATAACTCGTAAAAGAAAAAGTTTTTTTCGTATTTTAGTGTTCAAAAAACGTTCCTCACATTTAATTTTAGATTTTCACCAATTTCTTGCAAAAATCTTTAAATCCGCTTATCGAGACCCATAAAAATAGATACCGTTATTCTCTTTTTGTCCACCATATTTCTGTCTGGAACGTTTTTTCGCAATATCATTACAAAATTCACCAAATCTTGAGAATATTAAGGCCAAGCACGTACTCGAAAGATTTTCGAGTATTATCGCGCCTTTCTTCATTGTCCATGCCGACTCGTGTTCTTTCTCGGCGATCGATACAGACGCTCGCGCGATGACGAATTCGGACGCGAGTCGTCGACTTGCACAAACGTAACGACAGCGTAATGCCAACGCAATACGCCGCGCGATCGCTAACCTCGGCTATTGATTTTTAATCTCTTGTTACACTAGTTCGCCTCGAGATTAAAATCGCGTCGCTTCTTTAAGAGAACCGTCACGATTAAAACGAAAAAAAAAGAAATTCAATGAACATAATGCAAACCACAAAATCAATTTAAAAAAATCGAAAAAAAAAATTCTTACAAAAAGAATTTTTATCGATGAAATTGAAAAATCGTTGTCGATGCGAAATATTTTTAATTCGCATTAAAAAAAAATTTTTAAATTCAAGGTGTACGACGACGAAGAAAAATCAACATTTTTTTCAAAAAAATATTCAAAAACCGTCCCAAAAAATAAATTTTTTAGATATAAAATAATATTACACATAATTTAATTTAAAAAAATATTTAAAAATCCAATTTTTGTAAAAAAAAATTGAAAAATCCTTGTCGATGCATTTCAGAACCCCGCATTGTGTATCACAAAAACTTTTGCCTCGTACTGTACCACACCGCGTATATTCAAGGTGCGCTTCGCCGCCAAAATTCAACTCGGTAGAAAGAGCGTGGCTCGCGTTCGCGCAGGGCCACGTTCTTATCATTCGCCCGTCACAACGACGCACCGTGCGCCCTCATACACATTTACAATCTCATTGTTAAAACGATGAGAAATAACGACAATAATTAAAAGCAATTTTTCTCTTTACGTGAACGGCGAGAAATGCGCACAGCCGATTACGGCGCTTATCCGTTACGACTCGTGATATTTGACTACGCTCTGAGCTCTTTATTTATTTTTTCTTTCGCTTCTTACATACGAGCTAATAATTTTATTTCGAGAGATAAAGCGCATGGCATCTCTCGGAGCCGCTTTATCGCCTACATTGTTTCGACGTAATAAAGCTCTTTTTTTTATTTCTCCCTTGTATACACACACGATCTCGCTTGACTCTCTATATTTGATTGCTTTATCTCGCGTTACGCTTCATTATCGGAGAGCTCTCGCGAGTCGAAACCGGATCGAGAAATCTGGCTCTCGCCGGGAGCGCCGATCGATCGGCGAGCAGGAGAGAACCGATCGCCCCGGTCCCGTCCGGTTTTTCTCTCTCGAGGTAGAGTCTCGCCGATAATTGCATTATGCTAATCGCGCACGATGCGTGCAATGACGGCGGCGATGCGATGCGCGACGTCCTCGGAGGAAGAAAAAAACGCAAGAGGCGGGAGAGAAGCCGTTTCGGTATCGTGGCTGATTCGGCGCGTGCCAAATGCTCGCTCTCTCTCTCTTCCTCGACGCGGAAGCCTCATTTTTTTTCCGAGAGTCAACAGCCGAGCTCGTCATATCTTTCTTTTCTCTCTTTCCGTGTCATCAATACATGTATAACGCGTGTATGTATGTGCGTGTGTATGTACGTATATTTACATATTTTTATCTCTTTCGCTCTTGTATGCATCGCAGAGTTACGAAACTGTCCGCACGTATACACGTGTGCAAGCGCCGGGAAAGATCGGCTCCGAGAGGTCTGGCCCGCTCCTCTCGGAGATTATTCGGACGTCTCGCTTGCCCATTCATGGTCAACGAGCCGCCGGACGTCTATGTAGGACGCCCGGAGGGAAAGCGTGGGTGAAGTCCCCGGCGACGGAGCTCTCCGTAACCTTGGAACGAATCCTTTCACCGACGTGTGCGTCTGCCAGCGTGTGCGACCGACGGAGATTCCTCCTCTCTCGACTCTCATCGTGTCTTATTTATTTTCTCCGGAGCTTTTGCGTCTCGTTCCGCTCCTCTTCCGCCACTGTCCTCTCTCCTCTCGCTCCACCCCGCGCTGATAACGTCATGCTCGTAAAAAAACGTAATTCGCGATGAACTCGTTTTTCTTTTTTCTAATGGATTTTTATCTCTCATTCATATTTCAAATTTAAAAGGGAGCAAATTGTCTAAGATTACATTTTTTAATTATTTTTTAAAATAGTGTATAATTTTTAATTATTTTTAATATTGATATTTATGTAGTTCAAGGTATCAACATTGATAATGAAAGTTTCAAGGATAGATGATAAGGAGAAAATTATTTTTTTTTCAATTAAATATCTTTCATTCATTACGTATGAAATGAAAATGTACAATCATGCTGCATTGAAGATAGAATGGAACTCGTCATCTTGTGGACTAATTTTATCCGTCATTCATTTTTCAATTCTGTTACAAAAAGAATGAAATTTTCGAAACTTAGATTTTGAACAAAACAGTTATAAATATCGAGTGAAATGTAATATTGATATTTACACTCAACAAGATAATGTTTTAATCAAAGTTTCAAGGAATACGATAATAATTTTTACCAATTAAAAATCTTTCATTCATTACGTATGACATAAAAATGTGAAATCATGCTGCATCGCGATTCGGATTAAATTCGTCATCTTCTGGACTAATTTCACCGTCATTCATTTTTCAAATTCATCGAACTGGCTTTTTATCTCCCTGACACAAACGATAATGTCAAAATCCTCGTATAATCGAAACATCAATGACGCATCAAAATTTTGCCTTTTTTTGACTTTATTTGCCTTTCATATTTATTTCCCACTTCCGAAAAAATTTATTTCCGCGCATGAAAAGAATGTTCATCGTAATTGTTCGTCCCACGCAGATAACGCGCATGAGTAATGTCCAAAGTATGTGACAAATGTTGACGTTCGCGTCTTTTTCCGATCGTTACGTCGCGAATAGATCCGTCTTTTTTATTCACGTGGAAAAATTCTCGCCTGTCCAGGATAAAAGACGCGTCGCGGTTTTTCCTCCGCGACGACTCTCTCGTTCAGGTCGAAATTAATTGCATCGCGAAAAAAACGTTTGTCCGACGTTTCTTTTCCTCATCTCGCGTTTCGTCGCCTTTTATTCCTAAGCGACGACGCTCGAGTCTTATCTGGCGATTTAACTATACGACTCACTATCGCATTCTTGCGTCGCTGAGACGGCGAAATTCACGTTTTTTTTTTTACCTACTGCACTCTAAGCATTCCAGAAGATTGCGCGCAAATTCGAAACATCAACAAATAGCTGAATTCAAATAAAACCCGTAAAAATGTATACAAATAAAAATTTCGAAACGTAAAAATCGTGCAAAAATGCATTTTTTTTATCTTGCGCTCCGAGAATTTCAGACAACGGTGAACAATTGAGAGGTTCGAAAAATTTTAAAAAATCATTAAAAAAAATTCTTTTGCGTAAATTAAAATTTGAGACGTAGTAAGTTTGAATGTTTACAAATACCGGGCAAACGCTTTTAAAACCAAAATAAATACTCCAGAAACCGCTGACACTTTTACTCTCGGAGTAAAAAATATTTGCCGTGTAGCACACCGGTGCAAAATTTCATTAGCATTCCACGGTTGCGAGAGATAAAAGATAAAAATTGAACGGCTTCTTGGAATCGTCATATTTTCATGTTTAATTTTTATTGCGAGTCTTCTTAACTTTTTTCTCATTTTTTCGCAAGGTTTATAAATTGGATTGTCCTCGAAATAAATAAAAAGAAAAAAGAACACGGTATTACACCGGATCAAAGATCTTCAGACATTTTCACGAAACTTTCCATTCTCGTTGAGCGATATAATTTTCAAAACAAATACCGAGCGTAGACATCGAATATACAAATCCGAATATAAATACACCAAAAATGACGACACGTTCGTGCGTATAAATTTATTACGTACACATGCACGGAGCGTACTTTTGATTACGACTGTACGCACGATTTATTCCGAATCTAGAACCGACCCAGAAGCGAGCACTCAGCATTCGCCAATTTCTTTCTCACGAGGGTTCTGGATTACGGGTCTGGGCCAAAGTCCGAACGTCGCGGTTCGACCCTTCTCCATAAAAGAAAAACAAGAACAAAAAAAAACGAGAGCCGAGAGCGCCGTAATAACCCAGGAATAGACTCTATTTGGAGCGTCTTTTCTTCCCTCCATTTCTGAATGGACGCATTTTTCTATGAGGCACGAGGCAAAACGCGAGAGAGGAAAAGGTGCGTTCGCGGAAGTGGCTCGCCGCGTTTCGCACACGCTGCGTCGTCGACGTCGAGGCGAGAGAGCGAGAGAGAGAGAAAGAGAGACGAAGGAAAAAGAGAAGGAAGGAAGGAAAAAAAAAGAAAATTGAAAAAAAAGAGAGGAGACGAAGAGAAAGAGAGAAATAAGAGAAGGAAGAATAGAAACAAGTCGTGGAGAAAAAGGTACGGGGGGGTTGAGGGGGATGGGGAGAGGGGTAAATGTTGAAGCGCCGAGAGGGATGGAGGGAGGAGGAGGAGGGGGAGGGGGGGGGGAGAGAAAAGGAGACGAGGGAAGCGCTGACGATGGAGGGGTCGGTGGGGAGGGACGAGGTGGGGGTCGATCGGGCGCCTCTGAGTCGATGGTGTTTCCGTACGGAATCCGCACCTAAGCCCTCCCACAACGCGATCCTCACTCCTCGTTCGGACTCCGGCACGGACGGAACTCTGAGCGTCCGACAGACAGTAACAGTCGATACCGACGTACACTCGTCGACGCAAGGAAACCGATCGAGGCAGAAGCACCGAGTCTTTTTTTTTTCAAAGTCTCGAGCACATTATAAAATCCCTTCACACATTATATATTTATAATATACACGAGTTTGTCCATTATTATTATTATTTTTTATTATTCTTTTGTTTCTGTGATTATTATCGGTGGAGAGTGAGAGTGGAAAGGAACAGGATAACCGGGAGGGACGAAGAATAATACGTCAATAGCCACGAGGAAGATATCCAGCGAGGATGTCGCACAAAGTTACGAGTCCGGCGAGTCCCCCGGGTCAAGGGGCTGACTTTCGGGTGAGTAATATTTATGTATATTCATGCGTAGATATGTATACATGTATTATTCATATATCTATGTATATTTATATGTATATACATAATATCTATATATATGAGCGAAATGTATATGTATAAACGGCGCGCGCTCTCGACCACGCGAAACTCGCGGCAGACTCCGCGCTCCAATTTTTCCTCCGCGAGAGCGATCCTACGGCTATTTTGAAATTCAAAATAGAAGCACGAGCGTCTCACCCTCTTCCGTTCCAATTATAATGCGCACGGTATTTCTCGATGCTCCGGGAGTCGGCGTTCGGTTCTTGATTTTTCTTTTTTTTTCTTTCTCTTTGCTCCTCGTCATCGTCGTCGGCGCTCGTCGGAGGGTCGTCGTCGTCGCGTGACGTTCCCCTGTTTATTCACCTCTCGTCGTCGTCGTCGTCGTCGTACGGGCAACTTTCGGCATCGCGATCGATCGCCGCGGCGCGCTATCGCCGCGATAACGGTGTCTCTAAAAAAATGGTCTTTCCAGAGGGAAAATGCGAAGTCCGTCGTCGTGAGCGTATACGAGAGCTGCCTACGTAATGGAAATTTCCTCGCTCGGGCTCTCTGGCTCCTCCTCCTCTCGCTTCCCCTCTCCGCGGGCTCTCCGTGAGAGTTATCGTTTCGCAGCGGGAATGCACTCGAGGCCCGTTCCCGGCGATGTCTCTCTCTCTCTCTCTCTCTCTCTCTCTTTCCTAGTTCTCTCTACCCTCGAGGTGTTCACCCTCGACAGGAAACGCGGCAGCGATCGCCGTACACCAATCGCCGTCGATCCCCGTTTCACGAATCTCCGATGCGCGTTCCTCGTCAACGAGATCCTCGACCTTGGCACCGAAAAAAAATAATTCACGGAAAATTTTTTCCCCGCTCGTCCGCAGCCTACTTTCGACGAAATCATTTAAATTTCTATCAATTATCTTCGGCGAAAACGTGCCAAATCGACGCGCGTACACGAAGAGAGCGCGATAAAAGTTTATCGTCTGTGATATCAATTGTCTCCATTTAATGCCTTGTTCCAGTCAATTGGTCCGCGCGAGGTCAAACGTGACTTTCTCGATCGCGACAATTGGACCCTTCGTTGCTAAAATTGCGATTCCGAAAATATCAATCGGGACACATTTTGTCATTATTATTATTATTACCGATGTTGGAATATTTCTATCCGTTATACACGATAATACACACGTCGTTTGCCTATACCTGAATACAATGTTTTCGCGAACGTCGCGCATTTCCGCGTGTGTCGTAAAAATTAACGCGCACGCGGAAATTCAGCGACGTGGCGCGTTTCGGCGGAAAACACACCTCTTCGGCGAATTTCGCTCTCCGAGCAAATAGCGCAGGAATCGGCAATAATTAGTACCTCCGAGACTCGTGATTTTCTTTGTAATTTTTCTGAGAAAATTTGCATTCGAAAATAGAAGAGGAAAAACAAATGAAAAATAGAGATGAGGGGAAAATGAGCGAATAAACATATTGACGATATTATCGGTACGGACAATCATAAGAAAAAAATGGCTGTGACGGTGTATTTATTTTCACCGAGCTCGATAAACAAGAGGCCAGAAAATTGGCGGTAAATATAGGCGAACGCTCTCGCACCCGCGAACCGCGGTGCATGGCTCGGGCAAAAGGAAAAAAAAACGTACGGAAAGCGAGCCAAGAAAACGAGCGGTCTCGCGCGGTGGCGTCGTTGCGAACGGGCGACCTCGTCTGTGGCGCCTCCTGCGTAAGACTCATCGCTACACGACTCGCGGTACTTGGCATCTACGAGACGAACTCCGAGCCTCTTCCGACAAAAAAATCTTCCACCGAATACCTAATCTTGGAAAAGTGCCATTTCCGAATATTTGGTTAAAAAAGAATCGTTTGAATGACGGAAGAAGCGTGGGCGCCATTTTGTTACGTCACTTGGGCGCCATTTTGTTTGCTTACGATATCGGTTATGATTTTTTGGGATCTGGACCGGCGACTTCTCTTTTTGGTTTTCATAAAAATGGTACTGGATATTTATTTTATTGAACGTATCGTACACGTTCGTATGAGAGAAACTGTTTGACCATATTTTGTTAATCCATTCGGGTGCCATTTTGTGACTTTGGCGCCATTTTGTTTGCTTACGATATCGGTCACGATTTTTTTGGGATCTGGACCGGTGACATCTCTTTTTCGTTTTGATAAAAATGGTACTGGATATTTATTCTATTGAACGTATCGTACACGTTCATATGAGAGAAACTGTTTGACCATATTTTGTTAATCCATTCGGGTGCCATTTAGTCACTTGGGCGCCATTTGTTTGCTTACGATATCGGTCACGATTTTTTTGGGATCTGGACCGGTGACTTCTCTTTTTCGTTTTGATAAAAATGGTACTGGATATTTATTTTATTGAACGTATTGTACACGTTCATATAAGAGAAACTGTTTTACCATTTCGTCAATCGACTCGGGTGCCATTTTGTTACCATTTTTTCTTTTTGCTATTCTTGCTTCTAGAACGAATTCTTTTTTCGCAAAAAATGAAAGTGGGCAAAATTCTCTCGTGTTTCGCACGTCGCGGAAAAAAAGAGGCCGAAAAAACGCGTCCTCGGGGTTTTTTGGCACTCGTAACTCGGTTTTCTGCGTCGCGGGGGCCCATCGGAGAACGCAACGTTGTTCAAACGCCGCGTTTCTCGATACAAGTATTTATACATCGAATTTGCATCGAGGCGCTCTTACGCGCATTCGACTTGGCACCTGATCCGAAGATGACAGAGACTCCCGACGTCTCGGAGCCGCCAGCGATCGCTGTCAAATTCCGCGCGCAGTCGGTCACGGATCGCGGGACCGTGCGTAGCCATTTTTTCCGCCGCTGCTTCTTATTTTCCCGGTACCCCACGTGACTCGGTGTTTTCATTTCTCCTCGCGTGTTATACATCGTGCGAGCGACGCTGATTTTCGTCTCGGTGATTTTTACGTGAATATGAGCCTCGATTCCCTCATTTCGATCTCTCTTGAATAATTCAATATCCAGGAGACGATGGGAAATCGCGAGAGCGGATACGACGTCGAGATGAGCTCGCTCTCGTCGAGTCCGCCGAGAGAAATCGAAGGCACCACGGAGGTAAAGCCCTAAAAAATTTCCAAAAAATTAGCGAAATTTTTTATTTAGGAACAAAAAGCAAAAAATTCCAAAATAATTTTCTAATAGAAAGTATCAATGAAATACAATAGAAAAAATGTCCTCAAATCATATGAAAATAAAATTGATGAATCATTATACCAAAATGTCAATAAATTATATTTTGTTTACAGAAAACGCCCATGCGGCCGATGATTGCGGAGTACGATCCGAAGAAGCACGGGGTTAAAACAGAGCTCTCGGATATGGTCCTCGTCAAGTAAGTGTCGACGATAAAATCTTATCTGTGCCGAGTAAAAATCGGCGAGTGTAGAGGGAAAAAAAGGAAAACAAGGAGATTGAGAGAGAGAGAGAGAGATGAGAAGAAAATAAAAAGGATGAAGGGAGATGAGAGGATTTTTCATCGATGGCGCATTATAATGAATGGTCTTGACGATGTGTCATATACGTTTTTTTCGCTATTATCCTTCATCACCGATCATCGCCGCATCGCTTTCTTGCTACATGACATTTGTCACTGTTGTTATGCCATTGTTTACGATAAAGAAGCAAAAAAAATAATAATGAAAAATCAACAAGAAATCAAGGAATGAGAAAATTTGAGAAAATCGATCAATCGCGCGAACGAGCGTGACGATTTTTTGGCCCTTCACGCTCGTTCGCGACGAGATCGATGCGTTTCTTGTATCAGAGCGCGAAAAACGCCGCATACCGTCGCGATCGCTGCGCTCAACCATTTCGCCCCATTTTCCGAGCTTTACGATTTTCACGGAGAGAAAGAGAGAGCGAGAGCGAGTGAGAGAAAAAGATGAGAGAATAAGAGAGACGAGAGAGAACGCGTGGGAGTGCACCGACATTGAATCCGACATTGAGGGCCGCGCTCCAAATTTAGAGTCGAGAGCGCCGACTCGACGACTTTGTCATAATACGCAGTTTCTATTCACCCCCTTCCCACTCAACCCCCTCGTCTTATATTCGCTCAGAATAGTTCGTACGCCGGATCGGAGCCGACTTTTTCATCTCGACTCCAAATTCGCCCACGCTTTGGACAACCCTTCTCACTGCGATCGATAATTCACGAATTGCATCCGTTCGCGTCACGAGAAAAATATACGAGAACAACATGAGGAAAAGTAGACGAGAAGAATGAGCAGATATACGTGTGAATGAAAAAAAATAACAAATTTGTTTCGCATGTTTCTCGTTTTAGAGTCTCTCTCATGAAATTCTTTTTAAAAAATAAACAACAACACTGAGATAAAAAAGATAAATGAAGAAAAGAATAAATTTGATTCGTATAAATATAGAAAATTTATATCAAATATTTTTCACACAAAAACATTTTAGTATAAAATTTTTGAAAAATAAAATACGAAGAAAAATATAAACAAGAAAAATAACAAATTTGTTTCGTATATTGCTCATTTAATTTTTATAAAATTCTCGTAAATAAAATTCATGTGTAAAATTATTTTTATCAAATTCTCGAAAAATCAAAATTTTCGGTTCTAAAACTGTCCAGCATTAAAAAATCGGGAGCTAAAAATATGTACCGGGAGTTCGGGTAAAAATACTTTTTAATTCGGTTCTCCCTGAATTAAATCGCGGACAAAAGAAAAATTCCATCTCGTCAGGGTTTTTTCAATTGGCAGGGGAGAAATACAAGGTCGTCCACGTGTTTAAGTGCGTTTAGATCCCATTGACTTTGTCCCTGCGGGAAATTACTTTATATCCTCCGATTACGGCGCGCGGAAGCTGACGGGCGCAGAAATCGCGGGGTATGCGGCGGTTCTCTGGTACGACCGAGAAACGAGCGTGCGACGATAGACGAAAATGATGGATCTAAGTCCAGAGAGGTTGAGACCATTTAATAAGAGATGATGATTAAAAAAAAAGGAAAAAAAAATATATACTTGTATATCTTTTTCTCTTCAAAACATATTCGGAATTCGGAGAGCGATTGAATTGTCTATTGTTTACCGTATAATATGTGCATTTATATGATTCCAGACGTGCGTATAGAGTCCGGGGCATTAAAATGATTCGGGCTCTATCGAAGTGCTCTGCGAAACCAATTAATACAAACCGATCGAAACGAGCGGTTTGCGAACAAAAAAAAAACATGTTAAAAAAAACCCGAGAAAACGGAGTAGAGAGATACGAGATGCACATTCGCGCGAAAATGGGCTCGGTGGCGCGAACATTGTCAAAAAAAAAAAAAAAAAATACAAACAAACAAACAAAACGAAAAGACGTAAATCGAGAGGGAGAGAGCGGAAAAGTGACGCAACTGCTCGGTGACGTCGAGCCGACGATTATAACCATCTTTTTACAGGGGCCGTATTTTTTTCTTTAAAAAAATGAAAAAAAAAACAAAAACGAAACGAAATCAAATCGTTTGTCGAGTGAAAAATTGGACGGACCGTGTGTTACCCTCTTTTTTTTCTCGCCGACGCGGAGGAGGGCTCGTTTGTCGTCGTACTGCGTTGTGGGCGCTGCAGGGCGTCGGTGATGCAGTGCGGTGGTGGCAGCTACCCGGCGTTACCGTCCGAATCGCGACGTTGCACCTCGGACTGAGCTATAAAAAAAAAATACAAAAAAACAAATGAAAATAAAAGAAAAATATTACCAATAAATATGTAAAAATAAAAAAAATTAAACCAAAGAATATACACGTGATAAAAAAAAATGAGGCATCGCTGCGTGATAAAACCTGAGCGCGGGTGCGTCACGCGCGCGAGAGCGTTATAAAAAAATCAAAGATTTAAAAAAAAAGAGGCAAACACACGCACACGTTCGGAGCGCAAAAAAAATCTGTTACGAGCTCTCTTAGACCGACAGAGAGCTCGCGGCACACGGCTGTAAGGAGAGAAACCTACCGCACCTCAACGGGTACCTACACACCTATGCCTTTAAAATTTATTATTATTATTTATTTTAATTATTTATATTATTATTTATATCATAATTATAATAATAATTATTATTATCATCATTACTTATTGCTGTCATTATCGTTACATATATTTTATATATCGTATACTATGTATGCAAATATAATAAGCTGTCTTGCGTTTATATTTCGACTAAATAGTTACGAAATGTCTCTCTCGAGTCTCTGCATATAGTGTACTCGTTTCCGAAACTATTTCGAGGTTTTTACGGCAATCGGATGTGGGCTTTTTTTGTTTGGGAGTTTTTCATTATTCTCTTCGGGACACTACACTGATACAGATTTTGTTACTGACGGCGCGCATCGAGATACCGCACGGTGTCGTACGAGGTAGAGATGAGTGGAAATATGCACAGGATATAATACGAGAGAATAAGATGAGAGATCGAGACGGAAATGCGAGAATTTTCCAGTACCACACCGTTAAGTATCGAGAGAAAAGTACGGAGGGGCCGATGATTCGCGATTTTTATTATTTGTGTTTTTTGTGGATTTTTTTGAAATTCATTTTTTCAATTGAGGAATTGGGGAATTCCCACTGAGAGGAATTTATTGCATGGATTTTGTAATTTCGGAATGTTTTTAGAGAAATGACAGAAATATCGAATTTTAATTTGGAACATTGAAACGATGACAAAATGAAATTGAGTCAAATGTATCGTTTTAATTCAAGTTATTTTGAGTCAAAAACATCATTTTTGACAATGCAATTTAATAAAGTCTCAAAATACTTTCAAATAAACTCAGCACGATAAAATTTATCGAATTTTTCTCTCAGTGCAGAAATTTCTTTTCAAAACTCTTTCAAGATGTAGCTCACATTAAAATGTCAATAATTTTGACGTATGCAAGAATTCGATCGCGAATCATCGATAAATACGCAACTCTGGCTTTGAGCGACGAAATCCTCATGCTGCCTGTTCCTGAAAATGTTTTATCTCGATGAAATGTTCATTCTTTGCTCTTGCCGGAGCGCAGCTGCACTTTTTCGTATCGCGATTCGTCGAATTTTTCTAGCGAGAGCGATCGGGCTATTTCTCTCCCCCGTTTCGCGCTTCTTGATTGATGAAGAAGGACGAGAGAGAATGCGAATAAGAGATAGAGGGAGAGAGAGAGAGAGAGGGAAAGAGATCAAGATGAGATGAATCACGCGAGAAAATAATACACGTCGACCGAGAGTCGTGCGAACGCGTCGATCGAGAGCGAAAGATCGAATCGGGTGTCCCCTATTCAATTAGGGTCAGTCGACGACTGCCGGGGTTCTCATCGAGAGAGGGAACGACCTCGGGATAACGTCAACGGAATCCGGTTATTCAACCGCGCGATTCCCGATCGCGAAAAAAAAAACGTGAAAAACTTCTTCTTTTTTTTTGCTCTTTTTTTTCGAAGTCACTCTTTCTTTCAGCATCAGCGAACCCGTTCAGCGAATTTGCATACACCGGGAGAAACGTATTTCGGTGAGAGAGGTACAAAAATCTCGAGAACAAAAACGAGAAGCGACGAGGAAACGAAAACGTTTCCCTTTCCCGATACGCGAAATTGCAGCTCGCTCCGCGATTCCCGAAATTTCCTTTTCCCCCTCACGCATTCTGGCACGTGCGCTCATACACAAACACACATAAACACATACACGCTCACGCATAACGCATATATACGAAAGTATTCGCGATAGAGACAAGAATGGATGAGAGAGAGCGAGAGAGAGAGAGAGAATAAAAGAGCGAGAATGAGGGATAGAGAATTCGATTCGGGATCCTAATTGCGTTCGATTTGCAGATACAAATGCGAGAAAAATCAAGTTCCTATTACGGTTACGAATGGCTCGACTCTGCCCCTCGTCGAGCGTGCTACCGACGAGGAGGCCGCACTGTACGACCCGTTCGAGCATCGAAAACTGGCCCACCCGACCTCCGACCTCGACACCCTGATCCACCTGCTCAAAGGCAGCCTCGGGACTGGAATTCTCGCCATGCCGTTCGCCTTCAAGAACGCTGGACTCCTGTTCGGACTCCTCGCTACGTTCTTCATCGGGGCGACCTGCACCTACTGCGTTCACATTCTCGTGAAGTGCGCTCACACGCTCTGTCGGCGGACTCAGACTCCGAGTCTCGGATTCGCCGACGTCGCCGAAGCCGCGTTCCTCGTTGGACCCGAGCCCGTGCAGAAATACGCGAGGCTGGCGAAGTGAGTTTTTAATTTTCTCTTTGTTTATTTGTTTTTTTATTTATGAGTATCTACGCAAATGCCTCGCGCTCGCTTCGAAGTTTCGTTATTGAATTAACATCTTCGGAAAACTGCTATTTTAAGAACGGATAATTTTTCAGTAAATTTACCGAGTTACATCGGAGGTAACGAGTTTTTATTCAAACGTCAAACATTTCGTGATTTACACTGACACGTGCATATTTAATTTTGCGCTGTTCAGAAAACGAAAAAGAAATTCAATGGTCACATTCGCGGACTAGAAGCTTCGATAATTTTTTTGATAGAAGAGGAAATTTACATGCGCTTGACATTTGCGAAGATACATCCTAAACACTATTTTCGTGCTGAAAAATGAGAAATTATAAAACGTATAGAATACATTATAACTTTTTTCTACTTTTTGTTTCTTGATATTTGTGTAATAATTTATTTTTTAATAGTAATCATCACGTTGATGTTTTTATGACTTATTAAAAATTATTAAAAATAGTACAATAAAGGTACAAAATGTACTATTTTTATTTAATATCATTTTTTAAATTATAATATAAATTAATGATTGTAATCATTAAATAAAAATAGTATATTTTTCATTTTCGTTGTACTTTTTTCAATAAATCATAAAGTCATAAATGATTATATAATTATTAATGCACCTGAGAAATGCAGACGATATTAATATTAGTTGAAGTTTAATATCAATATTTTTTTCTAGGTGCCCAAATTACTATTTTTTAGGTTCATTATTTTAACTCAGTAATTTTTTTTCAGAGCAACAATAAATACGTTCCTGGTGATAGATCTCATTGGCTGCTGTTGCGTGTACGTGGTATTCGTATCAGGCAACATAAAAGCCGTGTTCGAGTATTATACGGAGACGGAGTACAATATAAGGATCTACATGGCGGTTCTTCTGCCGTTTCTTATGGCGCTCGCCCTCATCAGAAATCTCAAGCTCCTCGCGCCGTTCTCGATGATCGCCAACTGTCTGATGGCCGTCGGTCTCGGGATCACTTTTTACTACATTTTCGATGAAATTCCCAACGTCAATTCAGTCCCGAGTTTCTCGTCATTTGAACAGTTGCCATTGTTCTTCGGCACGGCGATTTTTGCGCTGGAGGGAATTGGTGTCGTAAGTTATTTTCACTCATTCATTTTAAAGTGACATTTTTTTGATTATTACAAATAAAATAAAATTTCTTCATACAAATAAAATCGATAGATTGAAATTATAATTTATTATTGAAATCTGACAAAAGTCAAAATAACATTTGGTGGCAAATTTTCTACTCTCAATCATAATTATTATAATAATTATTGGAATCCTAACGTCGTTATAAAACTTTACCTCATGTTAGATCCCAATAGTCAGTACAATAAATAATAAAAATAATTCAATTTTTAGGTAATGCCATTGGAGAACAACATGAAAACTCCAACGCACTTTACCGGATGTCCTGGAGTCTTGAACATCGGAATGTTCTGCGTCGTTTTGCTGTACAGTACCGTTGGATTCTTCGGCTACTTGAGGTTCGGTGCCGGAACGAAGGACAACATAACGTTGAATTTGAATACGAAGGAAATTCCAGCTCAGTGCGTCCAGTTGATGATCGCGACCGCGATATTTTTGACGTACGGCCTCCAATTCTACGTCCCCATGGAGATCATTTGGAAGAATCTGAAACGTTGGTTCGGAGCGAGACGTCTGTGGGCCGAGTACAGCACGCGATTGGTTTTGGTGACTTTCACGGTCGGAATTGCGATCGCGATACCGAATCTCGGGCCGTTCATTTCTCTGGTCGGAGCTGTTTGTCTCTCGACCCTGGGATTGATGCTGCCATCGATAATCGAGCTCGTTACCGTCTGGGAACAGGAAAATGGCCTCGGAAGGTTCAACTGGATTCTCTGGAAGAACATATTGATAATCGCGTTCGGCGTGCTCGGATTCGTTACGGGCACGTACACGAGCATTCATGACATTCTAAATGCGTCCACCCCGGTCGCGGGCAAGTGAGCACTCCGGGAATCAATTCAGAGAGTTTCTCGAGGGGGTTCGTCTCTCTCCGCTCCCGTTGCCCGAGTCTCCTTCACCCGGTCGCCATGTTCATGAGCGTTCAGACGCCATTTTGATGCGCGTCCGTCCTGATACGCAGCCGCCATTTTCATGTACGACTGGTGGCCATTTTGATGTACATACAGCCATCTCAAGTATATCCGGTCGTCATTCTGATGAACATCCATCCATCTTCTGGCATGACGGGGCGCTATTATGAAAAAACATGTTCAGCCACCATCTTGACAAGCCTCTGGCCGCCATTTTGATGTACATACCGTCTCCATCTTGATATGCATCCGGTCCTCACTGCGATGAATATCCATCATCTTCAGGCATGATCGGTCACCAATTGGGAAAAGTTTATATCCATCATCTTGATTACAGTCGCCATTTTGATGTGAATCCGGTGACAATTTGGATTGCTACAGTCGCCATCTTGGTATGCATCTCGTCGTCACTCCGATGAACATCTTCAAGCATGATCGGTCGGCATTTGGAAAACAAAAATGTCAATTTGCCATCTTCACGTACATCCGTCCGACTCAAAATGCCGTCACGAGCGACGGTGTCTTCAGTTCCTAGACGAAGGCGCGGGAGAGAACGGAGACTCGGGCCTCGAGGCACCGGGAGGCCGGTCCTCCCGGAAAAAGGGTTCGGCAATAATCGTCGCAACGACGCCGATGTTCCGCAAGCTCGTTCCTGCACGCGTATTAAACGTCCTCGGGGCTTTCCTCGAGCGCACGACAGAAAATTTTCCATCCCACGACAAACGGTAGTACAAAATTTCGTAGATCAACCGCGAAATTTTTTATTTGCGAAAATTCTTTGTGGACAATCTCTTCGAGGATAAAATGATCTACAAGAACAGTATATACATACAGAGACTAAAAAAATACGCGGCAAGCTTTCTTCCTATTAGTTATCGTAGACTCGTCTCAAGCGCAAATTACGCCGAAGCCTAGTTCGCGTCGTCCTCTGCAGTATTCGCCTCCAAGGAGAATATAGACTATAAAACGAAGCGTAGCGATTAGCCTGTTATTATACTACGTAGCTTTTAGCGGAAGAAGAGAGATAGCGGCGGAAAGAGTGCCTCCGTAGTCGAATCAACGATGAAAAAATCCAAAAAAAGAAAAAACGCTCGAAAATGAGAAGAAAAAAAATTAATAACTAAAGTGTCCTCCGGCCAAATGTGAGGCGATCGAGACGGCGTTTTTATTCCGGCGAGACACAAAAATGAAGAATATTTTTCGAAAGGGTTAGACAGATCGCCCACGAGCTAAAAGTTTTGGAAAATATACATTATATATATTCTGTACATTGGTATACGCTTTTTTATTATAACCGAGGCCGAATATCGTTTTTCGGCAACGTTTTTGTTATTCGATATTTGCTAGTCCATAGTTTAAAACTTTTGTAAAAAAAAGAAGACGAAGGATGACACGTGGGAGCGATGAAGAAATGGCAATCGGATTTTGAAATATCCGATCTGACGAGTGTAAAGTTTGTGCCGAAAAAAAAGATTTTTTCTACGAGCATGGAATTTGCTCGGGAAAGAGCTTTTTTTTAATAGGCATGAAAAACTGCACGAGAAAAAGAATGATTTTTTTTTGCGAGCATGAAATTTGTGCGATTTGCAATTTTTTGTGTAAGATATTTCTCGAAATGTTGGCTCAAATTTTGTCGCACGAACAAAGGCACTGCCATTTGTTATCGTCGATTCGAAGGGAAATCGGCGCTCAGGTGAAATTCCAAAACGTGCCACGCTTCGAGTTTTCGCGCTCGAAAAACGTTCAACAAACGCCAATCTCTTTTTTTACATGCGTCTAGCTGCCATCCTCCGAAAACTCTCTTCTTTTTTTTCGACTTTTTATCATCTTTCGAAAATACATGACCAATTCTTTTTTATGGAGCAAAAAAAAATGGAGAACAATCAATCAGGATTGCAAATTCGTTGTTGAGTGCACAATTGTCATTCTCGAAATCATTCGCTGTCGGAAGTTTTTATTATCTTCCGCGCTGCGATCTTTGAATTACAAATTTTTATAATATCGCGCATCAAACGTTCATCATGGGCAGCAATGTTTCAGTTCCAACATAAATTCATCGCACCGAATCTCGTTGAGAATTTTGCGAGACAGTGCCAAAATCTTTACCAACGAATGAAATGTAAAAAGGTTATTGTCTCGAATAAATTGAATTGTTATAAATTTATCTGTCTCGTTCTTTATTCCATCTCCTCTGCGTATGTACCAAAAATATTCAATTTCCAATAATTATACATAATTATTTTATGTAATTTTTATAACTTTTATTTTCGCTTTCATATTTAATTGTATTTTTATTAATTACTGGAATTTTCAAAAATTCGTCATGTACGTTCTTGAGCATATTTTTCAAAATTTATTTTCGCTCGAAAAATTTTGAAAATCCTGAATCGTCGTAGCGACAAGTTGGTACTGGTGGTACTTCGCAAACGCAGTCCACTTTTTTATCATTCCAATCCGTAATCTCATTGAGCCTGTCACCGATGTTCATCGTCAGGTTTCCAAATTCGCAGTGCATATCTATAAAAAAAATCACAAATTCATCAAAATGTAAATTGTACGATTTTAAAATTTTTTCCTATAACAATTTTTTCAAAGAAATTGAATTATAGAAATTATAAACTTTATCGCCAATACTGACCCGGGCCATAATTATCACTCGGGCTCGGATACTCTGACAGCATTATTAAATCAGATTCTTTAGCGATCTCTGAAAAAATAAATCACAAAGGAATTCTTTGAGTCAGTAACATCTCAATATTATTTTTGAAATATTAATTTGTATTATAATTCAAATTTCCTTACTGCAGAAAGTATCTGAGTCCTTGCATTGGATTTTCGACGCAGTATTTTTATCCACTACGCGTGGTTCCGTTTTTGGTATTACTTCGTCACGTCCACTTCTCGCTGTAAGAAAATAAAACAAAGATTTTTTTAAGTTAATGCTATCTTAATTTCGTTTTTGTAATTTTATTTATAATTTTCTTACGACAACGCATGGAGGCATTGCAATCCGTGTGCAATGTAGCATTATTTTCATAAATTGGAGCACATTTATCTACAATATCGTAAATATTTTCTATTACGTTTCTACACCAGGATGGTTTTTTCCACCGGCAGTAATTCTCATCGTTCACACCTACGAAAGAAATCATTTATGTCAAAACTTAATTGAAAAATACTCATTTGAAAGAATAATTATTGTTATTTATTATTATATAATAATATGTATAATAAATAATAACAATAATTAAATAAAAAATAATTAATTTACCATTGTATCCCTCCAAGCAGTAGCAAGTTTTTTCTGGCTCAGCTTGTGGCTTGAACTGATCACCAAATGAGTACGTTTTCCCATCCACGACACATTTGAAGGGATTGTCATCTGTTGGATCAATCAATACGATCATTTTTGCACATTAAAAAAACAAAAAAAATACTAAAAATTCATACTATGATAAATCTATAAATAAAATTTTTTTTAAAGTCGTACCGCACACTTCCAACCATCCACAGCATCCAAGAGGGCGAGGGATATTTCTACAACCTGGTTTTTCTGAATGTGGTATAGCTGCGCATTGGCTACTTGAGCATGACCTACTGCAATTTGCAAAAAAGCTCACCAATTTTTAAAATTATTCATAAAAAAGAATTTGAAAAATTAGAAAAAATAAGATACACACATTTGACAATAACAGTGATCACACAAACTGGGCAAGTCTCCGGACTTTAGTTTCTCGGCGGATTTATACACGTGACCGTTTATGAGGCAGTCGTCATCGTAAGAATAGTTTTTCCATCGATCACAGTTGAATCTCATCGGACAGCATGACGTCTCGTTCTCGTAGACTGGCGTGCATCCGATCTCCTCGTAGTAATACAGTGGTCCAGGACACTTTTTTATATCGCAATCTTGCATGCAATAACACCAAAAATTACATTTAAAAATACATTCTTTTAATCCCTCCAATTTAATTAGAAAAAAATTCAATGAAGTCAATATTTTAAAATCAAATACCAAAATGGAATAAATAAACGTAAAACGGAAGAAAAGATAGAAAAAGTAAAATAGACTTAAGCATTTTTTTCTGGACGAGTGAAATAACAATTTTCACGTATTTTTTTGAAAAAACTGATAATATTAAACAAAACGATAATTTTTTGGACTCACTTGAACGAGGAACAAGCGCGTGACTTCTCGACCCGTCTATGAAGCAAAACGCGAGCCCGAACGCGAGGAAAATAAAATTGTAGTAAGACATGATCTCTCGAGAGGCTGTCGATTGAATAAAATATTTAAAGTTGAAGTTTCTTTTATATGGTTACTGAATTTCATAAAAAAGATAGCGTATATATCTGTAGATACATGTATGTAAAAATGTGTAATACGCTCAAATATTTAGGGTCCGTCTGCCAATATGTTTTGAACTCGGAATTACCAGAATACGTAATTAAATATCGTTGCATCTTTTTTACCCACTTATCAAAATATTTTTCTCTGTGTCACTCGACAAGCTCAATCTTGACTCGAAAAATAATCGATTCTCATCCTTCTCATTCTCGACGAATTTCCGATTACAAATATTTATTCTGAACTCAAATATCGTTCAGTTATTATCGTGACATTATTCAAAACTGAAGATAAATATAAAATCGGTTTTTGGTTATCTTGAATCTATTTCGAACAGCTCTATTTTTTTAGTCTTTTAACACAAATGTGTATCTCGTGTAGTTCGATTGGCATTAGAAATTTGAGGTTCTCGGGGTCATCAAAACAACTCTTATCTCCAATGTAAGAATAACCAATGAATCATTTTTTTACGTAATTCTTACATACAGAATTCATATTTTTGCAAAATTTTTGGAATACCGAATATAAACAATGATTCATCACTTAAATCATAATTTTATACAGTAAAGTTGAATAAATAAGAATGTTCAAGAAATAAAAACATATTTGAATTACTATCAAACAAGATATGGTTTTGATTTTTATAATCATTTACACATTGATATTCATTTTCATGCAGAAGACAGATAAACAAAATGGTCATCAGGTTCGAAACATCCGGAAGTAATTTAAACAAAAATTACTCCCTCGTGGAGTAAAATGAGGATTGAAGAAAATTATCGGTGAAAACGACAAGTCGGTACCGGTGGTACTTCGCAGATACAGTCGCTTGTGTTGTCATCCTCCTCTGTTAACACATTGAGCCTGTCACCGATGCTCATCGTCAGGTTTCCGAATTCGCATTGCATATCTGTAAGAAAAACATGAAAAATTTCAGCAAAATATAATTTTTTTCTATTCATAATTCAAAATATATGAATTATAAGAGCACTCACTGGGGTCGTTGACTTTTACACTCGAGGACGTTTTCGTTATCACTCGATCTCGTTCAACTTCATCTGTGAACAAATAAATGAAAAAAAAATTTTGGAGCTAGTCAATATCGCTATATTATTTTATAGTTATTATTGTGAATTATATAATTTTTATTTTCTTACGGCAGCGAGTAGAGACATTGCAATCCGTCTGCAACGCAGAATTTTTTCTATAAATCGGAGCACATTTATCAATAATACGATTAACACCACGGTGTATTATATTATTGCACCAGGATGGTTTTCTCCACCGGCAGTAATTTTCATCGTTCACACCTGCGAAACAAATTTCAATGAAATTTTTATCACAAAAATGAGTCCAAACATTCACATTTAAAAAATTATTTACCATTATATCCTTCCAAGCAGTAGCAAGTTTTTTCTGGCTCAGCTTGTGGCGTGAATTTCTGACCAAGCGTGTACGTTTTCCCATCCACGATGCATTTGAAGGGATTGTCATCTATTTCGTAAATAAAAAACTCTTTACACAATCAAGAATAATAATCATAGTAAAATTATTTAAAAAATATATATATACAAAATTGTATAATCGTACCGCAAACTTCTAACCATCCACAACATTGAAGGGGCTGCTGGATGTGCGTACAGCCTGGTTTCTCGAAATACGGTGGACCTATGCATTGAGGAGTCGCACAATACTGATATCTGGAAGGAAATCGAATGAAAAAGTCGATTTATTTTTAAATTTTCATAAAAAAAGATACGGAATATGTAGACATTAAAAAATTTTCATACATTCCACAAGAACAAAAATCGCACAAATCATCCACGTCTCCGGAATCCAGACTCTCGCGCCATTTGTACACGCGGCCGTTGATGAGGCAGTCATCTTCGTAAGAATGATTTTTCCATCGATCACAGTTGAATCTTATCGGACAACATGACGTCTCGTTCTCGTAGATTGGTGTGCATCCGATCTCCTCATAGTAATACAATGGTCCCGGACACGTTTTTATATCACAATCTTTTGTTACATGTAAAAATACAATTTACACAGATAGTTGGAAAAATAAAAAATTAAAGAACTTTTGATAAGAATTTTTTTTAATACGAAAGATATAACTTACTCGGACGAGGAACAAGTATTTGACCTGCCGATGATCCGCTTATGAAGCAAAACGCGAGTCCGAATGCGGCGAAAATAAAATTGTGGAGAGAAGACATGATCTATCAGGAGACGACTGGTTTAATGAAATATTCTACGTTGAGGTTTATTTTATATAAATGGCGAACTCCGCTAAAAAAGAGTGGGGATATATGCGTACGATCATGTATACGTCAAAAATGTGAGGAGGAGTCTTTGATGAACAAAATTTCTATTTTTGGACTGGGAAATTCTCTAAACTCTAGATGTAAATTAAATTTCATTGGATTATACACTCATGTTGACGTCTTCAGCACAAAGTAACCGTATTTACGTCACAAATTTGCAGTTTTTACGCTCTTATCTATGCAGATAAAGTTCCCATCGCGAATATTCATTCGGCCATAGCCAAATATTGATTAATGAAGGTTAGATCATTATTCAGAACTAACGATAAGAAAAAATAACAACTTTGTGAGAGAAGGCTCGTAAATCTATTTCAAACCACTGTATTTCTTGAGTTTACATACTTTCTAATTTGATTGTTCTTGCCAATTGAAGGCTTCCAGCGTTATCAAAAAAAATTTTATCAATATCATGGATTTTTTTGTGCGTCGTTTTGTTTTTGTAGAATTCAGATTTTCGTATAATCTTTCAATATACTCTAAATATCAATTAAAAGAGGTTCGAAATTTAGTTTTTTATCTTCTGTTGGACCAGTCAATACACGCTATCAACAGCTGCATAAATATTTCTGATATATTTTTTATAATTTTTATATTGTTACAGTATTATAATTAACTGTATTGTAATTAAAGTATTGCAGATACACAAATGGCCATCAAGTTCTAAACATCCGAAAGTAATTTTAAAGAAAATTACTCTTTCGCGGAGTGAAGAAAATTATCGGTGAAAACGACAAGTTGGTACCGGTGGTACTTCGCAGATACAGTCGCTTGTGTTGTTATCCTTTTCTGTTAATACATTAAGCCTGTCACCGATGCTCATCGTCAGGTTTCCGAATTCGCATTGCATATCTGTAAGAAAAACATCAAAAATTTCAGCAAAATACAATTTTTTTCTATTCATAATTCAAAATATGAATTATGAGAGCACTCACTGGGGTCGTTGACTTTTACACTCGAGGACGTTTGCGTTATCACTCGATCTCGTTCAACTTCATCTGTGAACAAATGAATGAAAAAAAATTTTGGAGTTAGTCGATATCGCTATATTATTTTATAGTTATTATTGCGAATTATATAATTTTTATTTTCTTACGGCAGCGAGTAGAGACATTGCAATCCGTCTGCAACGCAGAATTTTTTCCATAAACCGGAGCACATTTATCAATAATGCGATCAACACCACGGTGTACTATATTATTGCACCAGGATGGTTTTCTCCACCGACAGTAATTTTTATCGTTCACACCTGTGAAACAAATTTCAATGAAATTTTTATCACAAAAATGAGTCCAAACATTTACATTTAAAAAATTATTTATTACCATTATATCCTTCCAAGCAGTAGCAAGTTTTTTCTGGCTCAGCTTGTGGCGTGAATTTCTGACCATGCGTGTACGCTTTCCCATCCACGATGCATTTGAAGGGATTGTCATCTATTTCGTAAATAAAAAAATACTTTTTACACAATCAAGAATAATAATAACAATAACAGTAAAATTATTAAAAAAATATATAAAAATATATAATCGTACCGCAAACTTCTAACCATCCACAGCATTGAAGAGGCAGTTCGATGTACGTACAACCTGGTTTCTCAAAATACGGTTTACCTTCGCACTGAGGAATCAGACAATGTTTATATCTGTGAGGAAATCGAATAAAAAAGTCGATTTATTTTTTAATTTTCATAAAAAAAAAGGAATATATAGACATTGAAAATTTTCATACCCTCCACAAGAACAAGTATAGCACACATTGTCCACGTCTCCATCATCCAGAAACTCGCCCCATTTGTACACGCGGCCGTTTATGAGGCAGTCGTCTCGGTAAGAATAGTTTTTCCATCGATCACAGTTGAATCTTATCGGACAACATGACGTTTCGTTCTCGTAGATTGGCGTGCATCCGATCTCCTCGTAGTAATACAGTGGTCCCGGGCACGTTTTTATATCACAATCTTTTGTTACATGTAAAAATACAATTTACACAGATGGTTGGAAAAATAAAAAATTAAAGAACTTTTGATAAGAATTTTTTTAATACGAAAGATATAACTTACTCGGACGAGGAACAAGTATTTGACCTGCCGATGATCCGCTTATGAAGCAAAACGTGAGTCCGAATGCGGCGAAAATAAAATTGTGGAGAGAAGACATGATCTATCAGGAGATGCCCGGTTTAATGAAATATTCTACGTTGAGGTTTATTTTATATAAATGGCGAACTCCGTTAAAAAAGAGTGGGGATATACATATGTGTACGTTTATGAATTGGTCGAAAATGTGAGGAGGAGTCTTTGATGAACAAAATTTTTATTTTTGGACTAGGAAATTCTCAAATCTCTAGATGTAAATTAAATTTTATTGGATTATACACTCTTGTTGACGTCTTTAGCATGAAGTAACCGTATTTATTTACGTCACAAATTTGCGGTTTTTACGCTCTTGTCTGTGCAGATAAAGTTCCCATCGCGAATATTCATTCAGCATAGCCAAAATTGATTAATGAAGGTTAGATCATTATTCAGAACTAAAGATAAGAAAAAAACAACTTTATGAGAGGACGCTCGTAGTCCTATTTCAAACCACTGTATTTTTTGAGTTTATGTACTTTGTAATTTGATCGTTGTTGCCAATTGAAGGCTTCCAGGGTTATCAAAAAAATTTTTATCAATATCATGGATTTTTTTGTGCGTCGTTTTGTTTTCGTAGAATTCAGATTTTCGTATAATCTTTCAATATATAATACTCTAAACATAACGTAGTGAATTATTTATTATCACTAGAAACATTCCAGTGAATTTACGAATACGAAACTTTTATTGAAGTCAAACAGAAAAATAAATTATCTTTTTTCAGGCGTCCTCTTATTCAATCCGATATCATAAAATTTCTGTGAGAAACAAATAATGAATTTTTTAGTAAGATACTTTTCGAATTGTTAGTTCAAATTTTGTTGCACGAGCAAAGAACCTGGCGTAATTATCGTCAAATCGAATAGGGATCAGTGTTTGGGTAAAATTTTGAAAAATGTTGCACTATACTGTATAATTCAATATCACTTTATTTATTGGTATACAAAAATTCGTTCGTAGTTGCAAATATACTTTTTCAAAGAATTTATATACATTTCAAAATTTGTTACTCATCGTAATAATAGCGACAAGTCGGTACCGGTGGTACCTCGCATACACAGTTGACTTTTCTACGATTATAATCTGCGACCTGAGTGACGAGCGTGTCACGAATGCCCATCGTAAGATTTCCGAATTGGCATTGCAGATCTAAAAAAAATTAACAATTTCAAAAAATGAAAATCGTCTAATATTATTTTTAAGATTTTTTTCCGATCACTATTTCATATAGGAATTAAATCATAAACATTATAAATATATATGTATTACGAACAATACTCACTCGGGTCATTGACACTTGGACCCACCGTCTTTATTACCACTGGGGTTTCTGAATCCTCTGTAAAAAAATTGTTTTTTTTAAACAATTATTATTCATTATTACAAATTAAATAAATAAATACTATAATCTTCAATTTGCTTACGGCAGAGAGTAAAATTATTGCAAGCCATCTGCTGGGCAATATTTTGTTCATAGACTGGAGCGCATTTACCAGTAATAGAGTAAATACCGCCGATAACATTGTGGCACCAGGATGGTTTTTCCCATCTGCAGTAATCCTCATTGTTCACTCCTAAAAAATACAATGCCAATGATAAAAATATGTTATAATGAAATTCAGTGCAAAAATACATTTTAAAGGGTGATGAATTTACCATTATATCCTTCCAAGCAGTAGCAAGTTTTTTCTGGCTCAGCCTGTGGCGTGAATTTCTCACCAATCTTGTACGTTTTTCCATCCACGGTGCATTTGAAA